>JANSTX010024991.1:0-33050 GCA_027564355.1 Penthetria funebris | reverse complement strand
TTATTTACTGAAAAATAGACGTTTATTGCGTAAAAATTAAGAAATATATTTTATTCAAAGGAAGCTCCCACTTTTGCCCATCTTTCAGGCAATTCATGGAAGCAAAGAACGTATCTATCAAACCAATTTCTGATACTGTCCAATGAACTGAAGCGTATCCACCAGCTCGTTTTATTTATTATTATTTTATATGTTTTATTAATCGGATGACGCAAGGTCTGGTGAATATGGCGGATGACCGAGTGTTGTCATGTTGCAAAATTACACAATCGTGTCTTGTCTAATATTCTTATTCTTTATGGTAAATGCTCGCTTCAAACGAATTAATTGACCGGGTTTTAGCAGCTCATACTTTACGGTCCCAGCAAACACATAGCATTACTTTGACGCAATGTGTATTTGGCTTTGTCATTGATATGCATTTTGTATGCGTGATCTGACATTTTTTGTCGGCGCACAACTTATCTCTTGGTTTGTTTTTGGATATAGCTTACATTAAACAAAATAGAATATTTGAACGTAAAAAAGTAATGTGGTCTTTTCATGTTCCATGTTTGAACAAGAGGTCCTCGTCTAACTATTTTTCACCAAATTTATGTAAGTACGATATTCGAATCTACAATTTTGTCTGAATGGAAGAATAAAGTATGACTTAGTAATGATGAAATAGCGTAAGTGACGTGCATCACCACAGAGTGCCACATAGGTCCACATAGTTAGCTAAATGAATTTTTCATGGTAGGACCATGTCTAATTTAAAAACAATTAATAATTGACTTGTTCTATATTTTTTTTTTTTATTAAATTCAATTAAAGATCATTTATTATCAATTCTTAAATATTTCACCCAGTATTATGCAAAACATATATATTTAACCTTTGAAATGTTTGGTTAAATTAAACCATTATAAATATTGTTATATGTTACGTCTTCTTGCTTAATAATACATGAATTACACACTTAAATATTTTTCATGTAAGTTA
Source organism: Penthetria funebris (assembly GCA_027564355.1). NCBI lineage: Eukaryota > Metazoa > Arthropoda > Insecta > Diptera > Pleciidae > Penthetria > Penthetria funebris. The sequence continues at coordinate 32,066 of JANSTX010024991.1, read as the reverse complement.
AGTAATTCACCGAATTAAGAACAAACATTGAGAGTTGTTGCAAGACTGTATCATTTATATTATCTCACTTGTTATACGAGTACATGAAATTATGTTGTTACATCATTGTTTTACATAAAATTTTCAAACTTTATATTTTTAATAATAATTTTAATATTTTCATATTTAATTTATTACATATATACAAAAAAAAAATTAATATTAGACCAACAGAATAGTGTGTATACTAAAAAACACAGATATTAAATTATATATTAATATATTTGTTCTATTAAATATATTTTCCACAAGTCATTTTTACAGTCCACAAATGTTCCATTCCAGAATTCTTAATTACAATATAAATAAATTGTTAGTATGCAATTATTGCTATAAAATGGATATCAAAGAAATTTAGTGGTCAAATCAAGGTAAATTTCGCATCCTTATAATGCTTTGCAAAAGAACCACAATATGAATTGAATTATTGACCAAAGTCAATAACTCCCAGTAGTGAACATAGTCAACGTAGTTTGATATTAACTGTAAATGCAAGTTGAACTGTAGAACCGCGTATATTCCACCAGAAATATCAGCCATTTGATCGGTCGCATACACTGAGTAATAACGTCAGATATTTCCTTACCAGGAATTCTCATCGTATAATAGAAAACCCGTCATCCATATAGTATGAATGGTATGGAATGGTAGTAGGCCGAAAATCATAGGCAATGGCGGCCATTTGTTGACGCCTCTATACTTCCAAGTGAAATAAAGTTCGAGATTATGTCATCCATATAGTATGAATGGTATGGAATGGTAGTGGGCCGAAAATCATAGGCAATGGCGGCCATTTGTTGACGCCTCTATACTTCCAAGTGAAATAAAGTTCGAGATTATACTGAAAGATTTATTATAGATTTAAAATTCACAATGTGATCGATTGTGGCATAACCACAACAAAAATGACTAATTCACAATGGATTAGACTATATAACCTCCAAATTGTATGTACAATATATATGAAAGAATTTGATGATTTATATGAGGATGTTGACAGAATTTAACATAGATTTGCTATGATGAGAAATTTTGAAAGAAAGTGAAACAAGAAAGTTTGGTATTTTGTGTTGTTGTAAGTAATATTTCTGTTCGGAGTACATTGCCAATATATAAAACAAATATATAAACAATGATAATATTAATACCGTTATTCCATATTTCCGATATTTTTCCGAATCATCTTCAACTTCCGCCAAAAGCAATGATTTAATAGACTGTCACATATAAATCCCATTCAGATGCATTGTGCGAATGTGCAAATTTAATCCCAATATATTCCATTTTATTACGGACTCGCTGCTATTAGGTCCAATATTATTAAATTCGCCTTTAATACACTACCAGATCAGTTGTCCTGTCATTTTACATTTTGTAGCAAAATTAAATTTCCAGACATATCGCAACCGTCAAATTGTGGCGTATTCATATAGTATTTTGATTGTTGAACAACAATTTGGGGTAAACAATAGATTATACTGTACAGAGTATGAATGACAAATGGAAAAACGATCAAAAGACTTAGTACATACAAAAAGATAACTGTACTATATATCTAATGAAAACGAACCATGAAAAACCAATTGAATTTTTATAAACAATTTATATATCGACATGTAAGTATTCATATAAAATATGCAATATGAAAATATTTTCTAAGTTTCCATCAATATATTTTCATGGATCAATTAATTTTCATATATTGAGATGAAATTATATAGAAACAGGGTTTTATTTATACTTGTATAGATACTCTATTGGAATAATTTCATTTCCCGAATGATATTATTTTGAAAACATCAAACGGAAATTCTCTGGATTCCAACATCAGTAGTGTATGTGGAGTTTATTCTCAATTATACCATATAAAGGTAGTATTAACATATTATATTCGACAATATTCTAGATGTTTAATAACATAACCTACGTAGATTTTATTAATTTCAAGAAAATATGGTATAGCAAATAAGGAAAATGTACTTGTACAAGTATATGTACATATATGAATACCATAGAATGATTAACCTTATACATATTATATTATACATTTCCTTTATAACAACAAGGACTATGAGTATATACTTAAAAAGTAAAATTTAAGTGATAATTCCTGTCTCATTTAAATCTACAACCCTTTATGTCGTTCCAACTATAAAGAAGGGTTTCTGTATAGTTCCAATACATACGAGTACATTGATAAACAATTTTATATTGGGCACGATAATTTATTTAATTACAAAACATTGATATACCATCAGTTTATTTAGAATTAGAATATATTATATTCCATTTAGTCATACTGTCTTTATAATAATCAAATAGAACAATGTGATAGTAAAGGGTGTTGAGCATAACACTGTCAGTGTTAAATTTGTAACAATATAGTTGCAGACAAGCAGGCAATTTGGCGAATCAATTGGCATGTGACGGCGTTCGCTGAGACTGAAACACAGTTACAGACGCATTGAGACATGTTAGTGAAAATGTTTTCGGTTTTATTAAATATGAAAGAAAGAAATGGATTAGTGATGATACATGGAAACAGTTTGGTGAGAACTTGCTGCAAATCCAAGCAATATGAGGGAGACGTACCGTCTGGCAGGCAAACTGATTCCAAATAAGATGCAGCAAATGGTTAAGACTGAATACTTTTGTGAGCTACTGAATAGGGCTGAAGTTCAGGTTGCTCAGAGTTCGGTTGACCGAATACCGGCTACAAGACGATTCAGGGATTTTGCTCCAAGTCGTTATTATATACGCATTAAAATATCTAAGACGGCCGGCGTCGATACTATAACACCAGGATTGTTGAAAGTAGACTTGGATGGCATTGCATAAGTATTGGATTCCATTATTGGTGAAGTATGGTTGTCTGATGATATTTCAGCGGTTTGAAAAAGGGGTAAATATAAATAAGATGACTTCGTATCACCGTGTTGGACACGATAAACAAAGTGCTAGATTTGTGCACGACAGTTTTGCATCGTGGAAGGTTTGGTGATATTTTTGCTGTACATTTGAGTGTAAAACAGGGATGTAGACTGTCACCACTATTGTTCCTGTTCATGTCTTGGATTGGGTTATGACCAAAGTAAACTTTGAACCGGATGGTATCAGATAAGGTCTAACTGGTCGACTTGAATATTTTGATATCGCTGATGATATCGCTGATGAACGACTTGTGAAATACAGCTAGTAAATCGGTCTAAAAATCAATGTTTCAAAGACGTAACTAATGAAAATTGGTACGTCAGGGAGGTGTTCACTTGCAGCCAGCGACAAGGTAATAAATGAAGTACAGGACTTCTAATAATTGGGAATTTTGTTTAACAATTAATGGTGGTGCAGAAACGTTCTGTATACAAAATGCTCGCCAAATATTTGGTATGCTGAATGAAGTCTGGCGCTAGTCACAAATTTCAAAAAAAATTAAATTTGCACATTTCTAAAACAAATTTTTTATCGGTACTATTGTATGGCTGCGAAACAAATTCAAGGTTTCGTCAATATGTGCCACAGGCGCATACTATATATTTTGTGGCCAAATATAATATCAAATGAGAATTTGTCACACGAAGAAAGTGCAATTTGATTGGTGATATTGCAAAATACGCACTTGACTGGAATTCGCAGGGTATTAGAAGACCTCCCAGTCGTCCAAATATAACCGGAGAACCGTCATTAAGGAGGCTGGTACCCGTGAATTGGGATGGAGTGAAGTGAAGGGGCTGGCCAGAGATCCTGAAAAATGGCGGTTGCTCGTTGTATGTTCCCGATTGGAGTAAAGGTCGAGATGATGATAACATTTTCATGCACGTCTCAAATCACAAGTAACAAGTCGCAAATTATTGGAATCAATCAAAAACAAATGTAACTAGACGCAAAGTTGCTAAACGGGTTACAAATTTCGTTCATATTTATGTCTCGATATGACCTTTGTTTTGTATAACAGTTTTAAAATTTGGAACGTACTTATTTGATGTAGTTCAAACAGTAATAAATTGGCTGAAAGCTGAATTTTCATGTTCTTCTTGCAAGTAAGCGAATTATTTTAATGTGGGATCCAGGATCCAGTCAAAATCAAAATATCTAATAACAAAGTTAGATGCAGTTTAAAAAAAATAACGAATCGTTATTAAAATGTAGAACAAACAACAAATTGGTACTAAATGTCAATTTAGATTTCCAAATAGAAAATATACAATTAATTAATTTTATAGTATATGCATATATTCTGCAACATCGATTAGTCTAAAAAAGCGGAAAATTTCGTGCCATTACAATAATGTCAACATCGCTTTTGAATGCAAAAGATGTGCAACGTCTTTCTACATATTTCATCTTCAGACACGGATACTCTATCTATAACCGTTTGCGAGATATTTGCATTTTAAATAAAATAGATCTTCTGAGCATTATGATGTCCTGATACAAATCCAAAAACCTGTGAAATGTACTAACGTTTTTTATCAAAGACAAAATCTGCAATATCTTGTAAACGGTTTAAAATAGAGACATTGTTTAAACGGTAAAACACGTAGTAATGCTTTCTACATTTTATACATATATGCCAAATATTCTGCTACATCAATTAGTCTAAAAAAGCGGAAAATCTTGTGCTATTACAAGGATGTCGGTATTGCTTTTGATTGCAAAAGATGCGCAACGTCTTTCTACACATTTCATCCTCAGACACAAAAACTCTATCCATAACCGTTTGCGAGATATTTGCATTTTAAATAAAATAGATCTTCTTAGCATTATGATGTCCTGATACAAATCCAAAAACCTGTGAAATGTGCCAACGTTTTTCATAAAAATCTGTAATCTCTATCTATCTAATTTTTTAATGACATCGTAACCTCTTCCTTAGGATGGAATGGAATTCCTTCTCGAAAAATCTCTAACTTTTCACCCGCATAAAATTATTTATTCATTAATAAATTTCACTTTTAATGTTAGATTCCTAGACAATGTCTCTCTCTCTCTCTATACACTTCATTTTAAGATAATTTGTAAGTAAAATTTAGAGGTGAAGTAAATTAGATTTACACTTCGCCGCATGTGGATTATTAAACTTATATTAAAATGAGTGTATAAAATTTTGTGCCACATTGCAAAATATTAATTTCCTCTTGCCTCAAGAATAGTCAGTATATACAATATACGTACAATTCCATGAAATCTTTATAATGCAAATTAAAATTGGGCAACAGTTTTTAATAACTCTTCAAAAAAAATAATTAATAATTCTCAAAGTTGATGGTAATGTAATAAGTCCAGTATTATTGGGAATTCTAAAAAATATGCATGAGCTTAAGTAAAGTGGGGTTTGCTTTTTAAAGCTTATGGATAAAATTTAAGTTTGACTGTTTCATGGAAATAAGGGATTTTATATGTTAAATGGAAAGGTGTGTCGAATACATATTTGAGTTCTAAATTTACTTTATCTATGTGTAACGTTAAACAAATAAATATTACGGTTCTCAATTATTCCGTTTAGCTCAACAGAAAAAACAGTCTGAACTAAAAAAAATGGAAGCTACTAATTTATGTACGAATAACAACATATTCGATTATTCTACTTTGTAACATTACTTAGGTAATAAAAACAATTTATTTAAAAGGATGCCAGATATCAAAGAAAACAGTATAAAAAAGCACCTGATCTTAGAGAAGGAATTAAATGTCGGCTTCCTTATTTTACCACACAACTTTTACTTTTGGGAAAATATGCAAAGTCGAATTTTATGTAATAAGATGAAAAAATAAAATCAAAACAATATCAAAGAAAAAGAGGAAACAATTATATAAATAATAAATATATTTTGTGCTGAGAAATTGCCAGGAAAATTTATAAGAAATTAAAGTGGCAAGGAAATTTCCAAAATAATTATGTGAAAAATTTTAATAAACAAAATTCCCAGTACAAGAAGCAAGCTTCATTATATTAAGAGCATAGCTTTGCTTTAATTTAATTTTCATTAAGATATGCTACTTAACTTAGGTTCATTTTCGTTATCTGAACCCCCCTATACTTGTTTTTATTTATTTTAATTTATTTTTATTATGTTGTTTGAAGTAATTAAAAATATTATAGTTACAAATCACGAATGTAAGATGTACACCCCCACTTAAATTAAATTTTTATTTATGTTTTTTCGTATTTCTTTAAGATTTTATATATTAATCGTAGATTCGTTAGAATACATTCTAACGACTATATATTTAAAGCTTTTATACTTTTAAATAGAGACAAAATTCTAAGAACACAAATAATAAAACTGATACAATAACATTTTCTAACTATAAAAAAAAAAAAAAAACATGGAAAGTAAAAGTTAGGCTAAAAACTTCACCATCTACGGCATAATTTTCATTATTTTACATAAAACAGATTCATAATTTCAGATTGCGATGCACAAATGCAGGCCATGAATGTATCTAATAATTTGATGCCGATATTTACGAGAATGTGTACAATATTATTATCTACTGCGATATACTCAATACCTCAATTACTGTTTGAAACAAATTACATCTATTCATCCTGAGTGTCTGATGAGTGCACATTCCTGATCAAGTGTTTACTCTACCTAAACAAGATGACAATTGGAAATGGACCTATGGACTTATGAAAACATTAGTTAACCCACGAAGTTAGTGCAAACGAGATTCGTTAATAGCAATTTGGAGAAATGACTATTTTAACAAGTAAAACCGTTTCGTTTTCTGAAAAATCGAGTCACTTGGAACATAGTATCGAAGTTGGTTTATTGCTAAGTGTTAACTAGACATTAATATCTGTTCGCGTACGATCACAGCAAGATTTGAAACTAGATTAAAATATGTAAATATTGACGCATTGTCACATAACAAGCAATTATGGATGAATTGGTTCGAAAAAACCCTAGAAATGGGAACCTATAATGGGTGTACGAATCACATAAACAGGGTATGAACCTTTATGAAAAGCAATAATCCAATAACAAAGTTATAGGCCCTCACATTCTTGTAATGAACGAAACTCAAGTCTCGGATGGTGATGATGAACGATTTCATTGTGCCGATTACGCGCTGCACACTAACTTTGTTGGTCATCGTGGAAATGCGATTTACGTGCACCGAAATGATGTGCATTTTGAGAGACAGCCTGAATTTAATATTATGTGGATTAAAATTCATTTCGAGAGTCACATAATATATTTCTATTCCCTATACAGGACTCCCAATTTAAGTGATTCCGAGTCAGTTAAAATGTTTGAGGGACATAATTGGGGATATTTACGCATCATCGCCGGATGCCGAGATTATCATGGCTGGCGATTTCAATGTTCATAACGTTTCTTGGCTTGTGCATACTAGTGTTACCGACAACACCGGTCTTTATGCTGCACATTTCGCGGAAATTAATCTTCTTGAACAATTGGTTGTCGGTCCGACGCGAATTCCTGATATAGCCGGTCATAGTCCATATCTCCTTGACTTATTTCTAACCTCTCATCGGGATAAATAAATATTCGAGTTGAGGCACCTATCGGCAACTCTGATCATTATCTTATCACAGCTATATTTTCATATACCCCACTGTTACGGCCATCTACTTGTATGCCTAAAAAGAGGGTGTGTAGCATTACAATAGAGCGAATTGGGAGGGTTTAAAAAAATTTATAATGGTATCAGATGGGAAGAATTAGTACTCGTTGATGTATCGTGCCGTTGAAGTATTTTACTCTATATTTTTCCTTGGAATAAAAATATACATTCTAAGCTCGGTAAAATCAGTGAAGAAAAACCCAAATTCTTGGTTCGATAAAAAATGCATAGATGCGGTTCGCAATAAAAAGGAGACATACTTATTATATAAAGACAAACATGCTCTTCGTAAACATTATGTTCGCGCTCGTGACGCTCGTGAATTTTTGATCCTTTATTTGTGCTGTAAGCAGCAATTTCATAAAGTCCTCAATACCTATGGATTCCAATGGCAATCCTATTACAAGTTCTAAACAAAAGGCTAATTTACAGGCCGCCATATTCCCGAAAAATTCCAAGCTAGACGATTTCAAATAAGGATCCTCCATCGATTCCTAGGGTTGCTTCCAATATGAAGGTCATTCAAATTCGATTGAGAGTTATTCACAGAATTCAACAAAAGTCTAGATACTAACAACTCACCAGGTCCTGATAGTATTCCGGCCATGATTCTGCGTAAATGTGCGTCTTCTCTCTGTCTCTACCGCTTCGCTACATTTATTCCCTTAAATCTGGTCATTTTCCATCCGCATGGAAGATGCCAAATATCCAGCCTATCCCTAAAAAGTGTTCTAAATCGGATCCTTCCAATTACATACCTATAGCTGCGTACTTCTCGTCTGTGGAACCATCTGTATGAGGATGTGTTTCCTGAATTTTATGGCCTCGACGTTTTTAAATCAAATGTTCACAAATTCCTTCTCATCCATCGTTTTGAGCAAATAAAAAAGTTATTTTTATGTTATGAACAATAAAAGGTATCCACTCCCTAAAGAATAACTTTATTAAAAAAAAAAAAAATCAATACGAGGAATATATGTAAGCTTTTTGCTGAAATGCAAAGAGTCGAATGAGGTATCAGTCGCTACAGGTTTTCAAAATTATGTGATGAATATCATTCACATGTGACATTCGTCAATAGATGTAATAAACGCAATGAAATTATTAAATGAAAGCAAGAGAGCAGGTTCCTTTTCAGTTACACCATTAGCATTTATATTTTACATGTCCCTAGATTTGGGTGTTTTACCGACAATGTAGAAAATTTTATATATTACTCCTATTTTTCAATCTGGTTCGAGAGGATTATGGTTGATAATTACAGAGGCATTGTCATCTTGCCCAGTGTTGACCAAACTTTATCGATTATTTACAACTTTCTTGACGACTCGGATGAATAATGTTTTGCCGCCGCTTCAGCATGGTTTTATAAGTGGACGGTCTACTAGTATACAAATTTAGTGATATTTGCTATTGATGTGATTGGGTTTAGTTAAAAATACCTTCATCGAAACAATAACCATAACCTAAAGAAGCTTATATTTGTTCAGGAATGTCTGTCAAACAATATACCAATGATATTTGGTTAATATGCAAATGTACAAAGTTTTTAATGTGAACATTTTAGCAATATTAGGCAAATTCTTCAGTGACACATTATAAAAAGATTGTTTCATAATGTTGAACTTTACATTCCATTAACCATGTTCTATACCCATTTTCTATGCATGCACTTTATTTAACTTTAACAAATAAATTTCATTAAAAGTTTTTAAATATAGCTTGTCATTTACATGGCATTCATACTGACATACTTTAATACAAATAAATATAAATGTTGTACCGGAAACCCAATCGACAATATAAATTATATTTTATTAATATGTGGAAATAAAGTTGGATTATTTTTGGGTTATTAAATAAATAAAATGTGTTTTAAAGCAAATAAATTTGGAAACATTTATTTTAAATATGCTGAAACTTTATATACATATAATCGTATACTTAGTATACTCCAGGAAGAATTGACAAACGATAGACGGGCAGTCGAAAAGGCTTTAAAACTATATGCAAATACAGCTTTGCCACATAGAGATGATAGACAGTAGCGAGAAGTTAATATATTACAAATGAACATATAAATTGTAACGTAGATATGGGTATTTTCAAAGTTAAGTCCACATATTGATCATACAATTTGGTGTTATACGGGCAATGGAAAATGTTCAACTTTTATTTAACATATTACACAAAAAATAAAAAAAACCCAATTTAAATCAATCAATACATCATCTTTTTGAAATAGGTTCAATTTAATATTGTTTCGTTGCTGTAATGGATACTGATGAACATATTGTGACACATGGGTTCGAGTGAAATATTTCCATTTTTAATTCATGATTATGTTTGGCTTATATTTAGATAATAAGTCGAGATAATTGAAAAGCACATAAATCATTTTTAAATCTGGCCATTTTCTATAACGTAGATATAATTTAGGAAAATTTATCTGAGTTGCCTACATTAGCAAAGACGCAAATTTTTTAAATAAGTGCAATAAGTTTTACAACAATAAGTAATACAACTACAATTACCCTAGACAGCTCTGTGTATTTTCATCTCACACTTAATTGGTCGAGAAATGTCAACAAAATGCTTCGGATTGGAAATGTTACACAATGCCGACTTTAGACCTACATATAAATGGACACGATTTCGAACCTGAAATGCTTGTATCGACGAAGCTGTCACAGGTGGTTAAGCGAGATACGATGGAAGGAAAACGAAGGAAAAAAAAACTATATACTCTTGTTTTCCGGAAAACCAGGTCATATGGATAACAGTAGTAGGTCAGATTATTGAATGGAAATCGATATCAGAGCGAATAATCACAAGATTTAAGAGTAGGGAGACATGCAGACCTTTTATACTCAACTTTCACACTGGCTTCTCGAGCTTAAGAAATTGTAAATGCTCATATGTTTGGGTGACGACGCAAAATTCAAAGATTGGCTGGTAGTCTGTTATGGATACATACAAAGTATTGGTGATATGAGCAATATTAGAGAATTTCTCTTTTCAATCTTGTAATTGGTGATACAATTGATATATTTGTGCATAAAAGAATATATCAAATAGATGACATGTAAAAGATGGAGAACTTCTCTGTTAGTCGTTTTTAGTTATAGATGTTCATATGCTCTTAATGATAATTAGATTTTATAATTGGTCAGATTAAATTAAAACTATTAATGTTGGACATAAAGAGATAACCTAGAAAATGTACATGCTTACATATTGCAGAATTTAGAAATGAGAAAATATGTCAACGATTTACAAGGATTGTTTAATATATAACGGCGATCAAGGAAATTGAAATACAATCGCTGGCGCATTGAGACAATTCGTTGAGCACATTCTTGGCTTCATTGGTTTTGAGAGTAATGAATGGATTAGTGATGATACGTGAAAACTAATAATGAGGAGGAGAGACATTAAAAGTGCAATTAATAACAGTAATGCGATGGATCAACTAAATCAGTGGACGCAACATTGACGGTTGGCTAAAGGGCACGTCGGAATGAGCGTACTTTTTTTTTTGAAAACATTGCAGTTCGGGCACAATACGTTGCAAATTCAGAACAACAAGAGTGAAATTTACCGTTAAGTAAACTAACCGAACAGTGCTTCATAACAGGCATTTTGGAAAGATTTAATCTCAACGGATATTCAGAAAACGGAAGGATGGAGCTTCTAAATAGGCTTATTCGAAAGGAATAGACAGGTTTCAGAACTGGTAGGTGTTGGATATACCACATCTTCAAGCAGTGTTGATCGTGAATTAGAAAGTTAGTCTAAATCAGCTTGGTTCAAAAATCAACGAAAACGAAAGTAATGAAAATGGTTACCCTCTGGTCGCCTGAGACTAAGAAGCGCTGGGCAAGGATGAAGAAGGAGGAGAACCTGAATAAGAGATAAATTATGAGTTAATTAATATATTAAGCGTATTTTTGATTTTCTACAGTTTAGTTTTGTATTGATTGTAACGTATAATAATTGAGTTGGGTATAGTTAAAATGGACACTACACTCCTTTCTATTTAGTATATTTTTTGTACATTACTGTATAAATCACTAAGGATTTATTACTGGAAACACATAAAACTTGCTATAAATATTTTATGTAAACTTTGGCAATAAATATTTGTGTAAATATTGAAGTATCATAATGAGTACGACTTAGGCTGACTACTTAATTTTGTTTTTTTTTTTTTGTTCCGGTTCAGTTGGCGACAAATTTATTCATTTTATTGGCTTTTTCCTCGAATATTACACAAAGCTTATGTTTCTAATTTTTTTTTTTTTTCTTCAGCTTTTCTTTTTATATTTAAATATTAAATGTTGAAGGATTTATATATTGTGCCATATTTAAATTATTATCTGACACAACTTGATTTATAAAATTGTTTTCATTATATTTTTCATTTTTTCTTCATGCCTTGCTCGGTCTGACTACAAATTAGATTTTAAAAAAAAAAAAAAAAAATATAGAAACCATTATTAATATAGTAAATTTTCTTTTGATATAAATATTTGATCATAAATTGTTCAAAATATGCTATTTTTAAATTTGAAAACAAAATTAAGATGATTAAAAATCATGAATACATGTATGATTTTAATTAAAAAGTTATACGGGATACGCACTACGCACGCATAGATAGATTTACTTATAATACGCAATTCGTATGTAAATTAAATATTTTCTGACCTAGCCAAAAATTACATAATTCACATAAAGTTAAAATTAAAAATATGTACGAGCCACAACATAATATTCTGAATAGGCTGTATAATTAAAGCACATAAGTGATAAATTATATAGAATTTCAATAAACGCAATCTCAAACATCTAATGGAATATGGCCAACTAATGTCCAAATGTCACCAGAAATACGATCACAAATAACGTATTGTTTACATTAACGCGATTGATGAGTGTTGGAAGCAATAACTTAAAATCATTTGTGACGAAAGATATGCCAATCATCTAGATAACTCTCGTTTACGTGGTATCACTATAGTAATTCAATTGACATTCGTTAGTCTGTATCCGTCAATTCAGATGTATTAATAATTAATATGTATAATTATTGTTGGTACGTGTTGACGGGTGACTATACCAATGTCTCTAAAAATAATCGCCTCACATTTAAACTGCTTTATTTGGAGTTTTCTTAACCTCATCAAACTTGTTACAGTTTTCTATATGTTGATTAAATAACTTGCAGATAATATGAAAGTATGTGCAAAGAGCAATAAGATATTAGCGACATAATCGATTAATGCGAAAAAATAAGCAACAAGATATCTATTAATCTTATGTACTAAATTATTATCATATACAATATGTGAGTTAATGGATAGATCAGTTATATATAATGTGCAAAGGATATAGTTGCTAAGATGAACCCATGGATCACAGCTGCAGAAATTCCATAAGTATATGACACGAAATTGCCGATACGTACCCTGAAAGTTCAGTTGGTCAAAAACTTGTAGATTACGGAAGTGAGGTGGGCAGTCGTGAATATATTTAATTTGTAAATTAGGCCGTTACCATGTCGAATACCTCTTCGCAGTCGAATGTAAGGTGACAATGGTCAACTTTTGTGTCTTGCTGATATACGCATGTGTGGAGAGTAGGTTCCCATCGAATGCCTCTTCGCAATCGAATGTGAGGTGACAATGGTCAATTTTCTGTCTTGATGCTATACGCATGTCTGGAGAGTAGGTTTCCATCTTCGATTAAATTAATTATTTTGTCTGTAATGCAATTTTCATATATAATTTTGAGAAATTAGAAAGTAGTAAAATATGCTTATAGTTGGTGACAAACATTGGGTTCTTTCCGATTTCAGAATAGGTAATACCACTGTAGTAATGTTTTAAGAACATGAAATGTATGCACATTGTTAAAGATCCGATTGAAGAGTGTAGTAACTATAAACATTTTGTCAGACGAGCGTTTGATTATTCTATTCCATATATGGTCATTTTGTTGTTTTGTTTGATTGCCTTAAAAATGAATTTCAATTCCCTGATTGTTAGGAATACCATTGAGCAATGGTAATCAAGGTGTCAAGGTGTCGAGGTGTTCAGGTGTAAGAAATTTTGCATGAGGAATGTCATTGTGGTATATTTATAAATATACATTATGTTGATTTATTGCATGCAACAATTGGAAGTGGAAAATATCGAAAAAAAACCGTCAGTTATTTTCAGGATATTTAGAATTCAATATGTCAAAAAAAATTCAATCAATGTAATTGTCTTATTTATTTAAATTTATACTTTTTTAAAATGTAAGAAATGTAAGAAGAATGTTGTGAGTATTTGATAATATATTAACGTTCATTCCAATGCAGATTCAAATTTTCGTGAAATTATTTTTACGGTAAAAGATCAATAAAAGAAAATCAATCACATAGCTAACTTTCAAGTTCGATTGACAAATATAATGATACGAAGCATTGGAACTAAGCAAATTTGTGAACATTTGCTACAAATATTTATTTTACAAATAATAAATACATTACTAGAAAGAAGGTGCCACCAGTAATAAGACAAAAGGTTCGCCTATGAATTTTGACGCGGAAGCTACGGTATGTGGTTGCAGTAGCCCAAATATGCAAATCGTGCCAAATTCGAGACTTTCATAAATATTTTTTTTTATATAATATTTCTTGTATTGAATTTTACAAGATTTTCACGACCAAATAATAAATTAACTTTAAGTATAATTAATAGGATAAGTCGTGAATAGCTAGCTATATTGCAGACAGGGTACAATACGTAGTAAATTTAAATAGCATCAGAAATACCTACCATTTGATAAGAAAAATACCAGGAAGGTGTTACAGAACATAATGGCCAATTCAATTCAGATAGCAAATGAACAGTCGAACAGGTAGACAGAGTGCGTTACGTAGCGCTCGAAGTTTATGTTGCTTGTTGAAAGCTAAAAACATATTCAAAGTTTCTACTTCAAGACTACGTGGCATTATCATACTAAACACAATGAACAATATTGTTGCAACAGTTATACACGATAGGGTCGGACATGCTAAAAACAAATAGAACCTGATTCAAATAAATACGTTACGAATTATTGGCAAACAATCAATAGAATGACAAGCACCATTATATATATATGAATATATTATAATTGACGTTTATACTAACAGTCTTGATCGTGTTTTGATGTAGACAATCCATGAAATCGTTACCATCTAAATTGGTAATGACAATAAAAGGGCCGGCTACATCACTAAGGTTACTCAACACAGCTTTAACCACATGTATCACCGGTAACTCTCGATCACGAATATATGTCAGTAATGGCGTGTCGATAATTGATGTAGATATAAGACAAAAATAGACAAGACAAAGAACCTGCAATATTTGGGAAGTTGTTTGGCAAGAGATGGTGACAGTGCTTAAAAAGTGGTCAAATAATGCAGATATTAGGGACTGAAAGTTTTCGTAATGCACAACTATTTCTCAAATTGCGTATTTTCTCAACTCAAAAATCAGTTATTAAATAATTTATAGTTGAATATAAAAAAAAATTTTTGATAATAAATAATTAATAAATGGCAAACACATTTTGGTCACAATGCTTAAAGTACACATAGTCAACTTCTTTTACAATTTATGGAGGTTCTAATATACTCATACCTTGGACTAGTGAGATTTGAATTATTATTTCTATTAGGAAAAAAAAAAAATATTGGAAAAATCAGTATATAGTGAATGTAGGAATATGGGATTGAATGCAGGAAAAGAGCATGCGAAGCTTGGTAGAGCTAAACAGTACAGCATCAATCGATGTCAGATAACCTCGACCAATTAACCATTGTTAGACATGCATAGGATTCATAAAGCTAAAGCAAACATTCGTTACTTATTCAGTGAGACGTCTAAAGTGTTATGAGCGCCAGAAAGAACATCTCATAAATGTGAGCATCGATGTTATTGTAAGCGATCGACGTTATACTCAAGTTCCGTATCTGTATTGGATCGCTAATGGCATAGAGTTAATAAACCATTAATATTATATAGTCTATCGCTTACATTTAGATGATAGAGGTAGATTGATTGTTTGACCCTGTGGTTTATCGGTTCGCCGAATCTAATCAGTTTACTTATTTGTGAATGGGATTTTAGGACTCACAAATTTTGATTAACAAGAAACGTATAATAGGTTGCGCCAATTATTGTAGTCACTGGAAATTGTTCAACGGATCACAACATAATATATAAATATTCATTAAAGGGAATTGCAAAATAGTTGATATCTCGTACCTAAGGTACGCTAGGAAGTTATCTGATCAAGTTAACCTTTTCATACATTTTTGTTTATAATTACTATTATTCCTTTCTACATGCACGATCTCAAATACAAAGTCTATTGAAACCTTGTTACCAGCACCGAAAAATAGAGGTATATTATACCAAAGAATAATATAATTATATATAATATAATTATATTAATCTTTAATATTATACACTCAATTTTAATCAAAAAGTAGTAAAAAATTTGCATGTGAGATACTTGAAGGAGTACTCCAATTTTCCTCATCTTCGAACTTAGGCTCACAAATCAGATAAAATTGACACATGCATAACTTCATGGCGATATGTTAATGCAATCTCAAATTATCGTGCACAATATAAATGGGAGGTACTCTAAGCAGTAATCCGAATAAGCTTATACTCCCACACATTCTTTCAATTATAATATCAGTTAGATATGTAAAATTTGAAGTCTGTATGTATTATACAAACAATTTTAATCTAAAAAGTGTAAAACGTTTGTATGGGAGGTACTTGAAGGAGTACTCTAATTTTCCCCACCTTTGAACTATCACTCACAAATGAGATAAAAATGGCACATGTATAATTTCATGGCGATATCTATAATATATAATATGATTATATTGTTGTTCTTTGATATTATAATCCCAATTTTAATCTGAAAGGAGTAAAAAGTTTCTATGGGAGTTACTTGAAGGAGTACTCCAATTTTTCTCACCTTCGAACTATCGCTCACAAATAAGATAAAAATGACACGTAAATAATTTCATGGCGATATTTCAAAACAATCTCAAGATATCGTGCACAATATACACGGGAGGTACTTCAAGGAGTAATCCGATTAAGCATATACTCCCACACATTGTTTCAATTATAATATCAGTTATATTTGTTAAATTTGAAGTCTATATGTACAATATTATACACCCATTTTTAATCTACTAGTAGTAAAAAGTTTGTATGAGAGGTACTCGAAGGAGTACTCCAATTTTCCTGACTTTCGAACTATCACACACAAATGAGATAAAAATGAAACGTGCAAAATTTCACAGCGATATATCAAAGCATCTTTTTCATATAAGCACTTCTGTATATTTTTTTTTTTTTCGGAGATGTTTATTTCTTGGCGTTACATGAACGGAATAAAATACAATAGACCATCGGAACTTTGATCCCATAGCCTAAAAATCGCAACGCTTGTTTAACTAGCATTGTATAAATTCTTATGTCTATTACACGTAAATTGAAGAACTTTGTTGTTCCAGAATTCGAATCCTTTCCATTTGATGTGAGAATATTTTAGACTAAAAATGCATATACAAATATTATTGTTGAATACATTCGACTACATACCCATGTTATTACATTAGAGCAGATATTAAACTAGGCGTACTCAGCCTAGAAAAATATATTTTAATTGAATGAATATTATATAGGATTCCGAAAATAAAACTAATGTATATTTCTATATTTGATTCTTAAGAAAATATTGAAGATGAAATTATATCCATTTAGCAACTTCATTATTAATTTCATTCAAAACAGAATTTACATAATAGGGACAATATTATCGTAGCCAGCTAATTGATGTGGGCGAAAGTAAGATTTCAACTGAGTATTTAAATTTCTTTATAGATAAATTCAAGTACCTATACTCTTCTTTACTTGTACAAAAAAATACACAAAATGCGCCTTTATTTCCTTTAAAAATTTTCTTCCTTTTTTTTCCAATATGATTTTCTGTTTTAGAGAAATTATTTTATATTTAACTTTATAAGCATTTATTATTTATATTTTTACTTAAATAAGAAAATTTATAATATATGTGCTTATTCGATTTTCCTAGTACTATTATAACAGATAATATACGTGTGTACTAGTAATTTTATTTAATGAAAATTTGAAAATTGAAAATGAAAAGAAGAGAATTGCACAAAAGTTCTTCTTTTCTTTTTTTTTTTTTGTAAAAAAAATCCTAGAAAACTGAAAAGAATTAGCATATAAAATCTTTTTTTTTATTTTTCATTAATTTGAAGAAAATTAAATTTGCCTATTAATTTAAAATTTACATGAATTCCAAACATTTCAAGGAAAATTTAGTCGAAACAATTTTCTTTGCGATTGTTTTTTTTTTTTTTTTAAGGAAAATTAATAATAATTAAAGTATCTATTATGATGTTGAATGGATAAATGAATGAATGAATGAGTTCAAGAAAATCTATAATTATAAGATGGTTTTTTATTTTCCACATTACACGAAAATCCTTGTACTAATACTAGTAAATGTTATTATTAATTTAAAAGAAAAATTGTGTAATGTTTTAGAGATTGGTATATTTTGTAGAAATATGATGAACATGAGAGTTTATTATGTCAACTAAAATTAATAACGTCATTAATTTTATGATTCAACATTGAATACGACCAGTAGGTGACCGAGTCAATGAATTTTATTGAATTAAATTTGCCAGTTTCATTACATTTAACATATATGACTAATTAAAATTTTCTGAACGAGTTGTATTGACCTTAAAAAAGAGTCAGTCTCTATATAGATCATCATCTCAACATCATGAAATACATACCAGTGTATCGATAAACAACTCGAATGGATCCATCATAATAACTGCATTATATAGTCCACGAAAGCATTTCATCGTTGTGTCATCTGATCATTTACTTATAACATAATTACTGGTGTCCACTAATGAAATGAAAAAACAAACTACACCAAGATTGTACTACACCAAGATTGTATAACAAAAACACAAATTGGAGGAATTTAGTATAGTTGTTAAGATCATTACACTAAATATGTACAAATGCAATTAAAATATTTAACCAAAGAATTCAGATGACTTAAAGAATGACTACACCGGAACAACAATTCAAATACTTAATAGACTGTGGCGGACCCAGAAAAATAAAAGAAAAAATTGCAAAAAAAAAGGTTGCGGAAACGATGCCAAAAAATCAGATCTACGTCAAAAACAGCAAGATTAAAACAAAACAACTGAAGAAATTAAAAAAAAAACACATTAAAAACGAATATATTCAGAATTCCCTATAAATGTCTAAATTCGGAAAATGTGAAATATTTAATTTGGAAAGCTAGAAGCAAATTAAAAAGGTCACAACAATATATATCACTAATTAAAATGTATAATTGGACTAATATCCACAAGGCAAATGCAAATATATTCGGTGAATATCGTCAAAACTGCTGCCTACCATATCCACAGGAAATCAAGGAATTGCCGGAAAAGGGTTTGACATATATTACTAACATCTTTAACGCCATCCACAAAAACACAACAATTTTCTAGATCAGTGGAAAAAGGCACAGACAATAATGTTGCCACACAAAGATCCTCATTCAGAACAATCATTAGACTCCTCCCAATACTATCAAATGCATGCGAAAAATTATTTATTATGCGGCTAAAATCGATTTTAAGTGAAAGGAAATTAATGCCAAACCACCAGTTCGGATTCAGAGAACACCATATCCTACAACTGAACAGGTGCATAGGGTGGTCAAAAAAAATAAGTAGTGCACTGTGGAAAGCAGCAGCATTTCTGGATATTACCCAGGCTTTCGATAAAATTTAGCATAAACGACTACTGTTAAACTTAAAAAACAACTTCCACACAGTACTATATTATCAAGTCTTAAAATTGGACTTGAAAAATTGAAAATTTATGATAAGGTATGGATGGCAACGCTTAAAACCATTTAAAATATCGATCTGGAATATCGTACAAGGTAGTGATACAGGACCAATACTTTACTTTTAAAGTATTGGAAAACATGGCACATTAAGGCTAATGAAAGTAAATGATGTAACATTCACACCAACAGAAGATGTACATGGCTCGAAATTATATTAAACAATATGGTAATACCTATACATCAGAAACTGTTAAATATTTAGTAATTCACTTAGACAGAAACAATAATATAAAACAACTACGACGAATATACTGAATGATAGGGCAGAACTCACAATTGAGATTAGAAAAAAAAAAATATTGTTACACAGAGTAATTATAAAACCATTTTTGAACTGTATGTGAATTATGGGGTACAACAAGTAATTCTAACATTTATATAATAGAAAAGTTTCAAAAGTAATTCGAACATACGTAATGACTTGCAAATAAATTCTGTAACGGAAGAGATCCAGAAATATCATTACATATTTACTGAACATCCAAATATACCGATAAGTAGATTATATAATAACATCAATTTATTAAAAGGTTAAAACGGCTATGGTCGATCTACCTTATGGACAGTAAGATCAAATTTAAAAACAAATGGGAAACATATAAGGCTATGAAATCAAAATTTAACAACATTAAGTAACTAAGAGATGGGAAATCAATAGATTTTATTCTTACAAGTGAACTCTCATTTATGAAATATGATACGAAATAATCCCATAATGTGTACAGTGTATAGTAAATAATTAAGCAACCGGATAAGTGTAAACGAACATGGTAAAAAAAAAAAAAACTTCAAGCCATATTGCATATGGTGTCAACGAACACCATTGTTCACGATTCCTGACCAGCATCTATACTTCAGTTTACTAAATTCTTTATTATTAGACACCTTAATGATGGTAGGTCGCCAAGATGTTTAAGAACAGGTGACCCTGAAGATCCCATTCAAATGCGTATATCACCGACCTGTCACCGATGGCCGAAAAAGGTCCATTTTCTTCAGTTGACAATTCTGTTCATCGCCTGCACATCTGTCAGTCGCCACAAATCCTCGTCTAACATTTGACCCGAAAATTTTAAGTATGTGCCTGAGGCACCTATTGACGAAAATTTGAATTTGTGGCATGATGTTATTTGTTAACATTTAAGTTTCGTATATATACAATCATCATAACCTTTACGCCGTAAGGGCCGGCATTACGTTGTTAAGTTACCGTTTCTAATATACATGTAACATCAAATATGAAGTCATATAACTAAAATTGAAATTTACCAACTGGAAAATTTAGGATCAATCATATAATTATTCAGTTACACATTTGAGTATTTCAGTAGAGTGATGAATAAAAATGCCTAGCTACCTAGTTTGTAATCGAAATGTTAGCCTAGATCACACGCCATTATACTGACATATATCTTGATCCAAAGTTACCGCTGACACTATGCATGAAACTAAAGATGGAGTGATTAACTTCGATGATAGTCGCGGTCACTCCATTCATTCGCCAGACAATTGTACTCATTAGTTTTACAGATACGCAACTTTGGATTTTTCGGAATTTGTGACTACCACATACTAAACATTTGCCGACCAATATACATGCCGAACATTATATTTAATTCAGCACAATTTAATTTAAGTAATTATATCTATTAATTGGGTTCATGAACCTCATACATGAATGTACAGTATGAACATATGTAAAAAGTATCGTCATTATATATCAAAACATTTCAAAACATACGAGTAATATGTACTTTATATATTGCAACAAATGTATGATAAAAATATAATTGCATATTTTTATTATATGTGGGTCAATAAATTAATGCTGATGCATCTTACAATGCATTTTTTTTTCCTTAAATCAATAATATAAAAATTCTTAATTAATTTCTTAATGTAAACAATGGATTGCTATGTAAATGGTAATTTTTGGAAATGAAGTAAAATAGTGAAATTTGCAAAAAAAAAGGCTAATCTCAATAAAAAAGAACGTTTATTTTTTAAGTTGGAGAGTTATTACATGTTAAAATTTGAACGATAAATTTGGAATTGAACTTAAGACTGAGTACCGGATAAAGTAATGTTTTGCGAATTTTCAAGTAATATAGTTCCAAGTGGTGCTGGTGCTTGGTTGAGTAACAAGGTCAAATGGGCTCAAGTTAAAGACTTATGTAATACTAAGAATTAAATATTTTAATAAATAAAAATTTACTATTCGTTCTGTAGTCGATTTTTGGTCATCCGAATGCCGATCAACTGAAATGTGGTCCTATGCAGAAGTTCGCAAAAGTTTTTCTACTTATCCAGTCCTTTCTTTCATAACTAATAACACCAATAACGTTCTCAACGACGACTTTTCTCTCTGTGCCAGTAAAAGTGTTTTACTCTCGTAGATCGCCGTCATCTACTAAAGCTATTTACCAAATAACTTGTAAATCGATACGTTACTTTTTTATTTTAAAATATAGCAACATTTATGAGTCTAGCAGTTCTAGATTGTCTCTCCATATCCGCCATAAGTTTTAATTTTATCTGTCCAATTGTCAAATATTGATCACTAAAAACATCCGCACATCTATAAATACGAATATATATATCAGAGAATTTATCTATCCATTGCTAATAATTATATGTGATCAATTTGATTTCAGATACATTCGTCTGGTGAAATTTATATGTGTACCAAAGAAGATTATGTGAATTTCCACAAATAACATCTCCATTACTGTTTATATCAACTATTCACTGTGTACCCATAACGAACTCCCAGACCATGTTGTCCGAGTCAAGTCAACTTTTGCAATAGCGTCACCCGTGGAAGTTGACCATAAAATGTCTGCCTGTAAATACAAGTAATGCATAATTTTTGGTGGTCGCGAATCATTTCTAAAAATCAATCGAATTATATTTTCGATTTAATATGAAGTTAAGATCGGATCAGACACTAAAAAAAGAAATAGTTTTATTGAATCAATACGTCTGCGTTGGCCTTTAATTATATTGGATATGTGAGACTATTTTCTAATCGATCCATTTTACGACACCTGCATAAAAACGGAGGTATTGCTCAGTCAGGTCATGAGTCATCGATT
Source organism: Penthetria funebris (assembly GCA_027564355.1). Taxonomy (NCBI): domain Eukaryota; kingdom Metazoa; phylum Arthropoda; class Insecta; order Diptera; family Pleciidae; genus Penthetria; species Penthetria funebris. The sequence continues at coordinate 9,285 of JANSTX010024991.1, read as the reverse complement.
GAAACATGTGGTAATCGCTAGGAGCAAGGTTTGGTAAATACTGCAGATGGGGTAGAATATTCCATTTTAATGTTTCCAAGTATGTTTGACTGACCGTGCAACATGTGATCGAGCATTGTCATGTCTCAGTTCGACATTGCGACCTTTAAATATCTTACGCCTTATGGGCTTATGCGATAGCATTACGATGTTAATTTGCCATTTCTAATATATGCATATAACATTTTGATGATCGTTTATAAAATTATCGAGTATAATTGAAATTTACCAACTGAAAAATATAGAATCAATCATTAGTATCCAGTTACACAATTGAATATTTCAGTAAAGTGGTGCATAAATCCGCAACTATACACAAAGTTTTTTATTCAACAATGCTACAGATCAAACGTAACAATTGTATTCGGTAGACGAATCTCTGTGATTGTTTCTGTAACTCGAAACAGTTCATATTACATAGAACTTAGCTGTTTAAACCAAATATAAAGCAATAACTTATGAAGGTTGATTCGTTGTGAACATGCTGTTTTGTTGTCGGTAATACAATAATAGACCCTGTAGAACAGTGTTAGTCACTCGAAGTGTTACCAATTAAATATTTCATTAGTTTTGTCAGTTGTGAATATTTCAGATTAATATTTTTAGACAATAACATAATTCGTCAAAAAAACATCAATTGGATTCAAGTTTGGTGAGTATGGTGGCTATTGTAACGAAGAAATGAATTGTGGAACGAGATTTTGTAAAAATTGTTGTGTTAAATGAGGATGACGGAATGAGGCCGAGTCCTGCTACAATGTCCAATGGTTAAGTATAAATTGCTTTTGTGCGCAAGGAATCAACGCATTGGTAATCATCTTCTGTCGGTGCTCACTCACAATGAGTGTTTGCAGTTACCGCAGTCCAAACCATCTTATAAGTAGACGTTGGTTCACACATATTAAATAGGTTATCTAAATTGTCGGCTAACTTCCCCTTCAATCAGTCATTATGTTTATTTACGTGTTGCTGTGAAAATATTTTCTTTAGAAAATACCAAATTTTCGATTTCGCCGCCACATGTGTGCATACTTTTCAATACCTTTGAACGTTGTGATATGTCAATGTCTTTTGAGCCAGCGTTAAATTTTGCACTTTTTTTGTCTCATAAGGCTTCATATTAAATACATTGTTCAGTATGTGTCGCACGCTTGTGTTATACACCAAGCTATGCATATGAAAATATGTTTAAAAAATGAAAAAATCAAGTTGAAATTGGAATAGCTTAATATATATTGTATGTAATCAAGAGAGTCATTCAAGTTTTTCCAGAAATTTATATTTTATTATTGAAAATAAATTCATAAATTTTTTCCCACACGTATTTTCTAACATTTGGATAACCTTTGCCAGGTACTCTACGTACGATATAAATAGGAATAAAACAGGAATAAAATTGAAAAGTTATATGAGACATATTTGGCCAATTTCATTTTCAATTCGAATGGAGTAAAATGTGGAGTTCATCTTACATATTATTATGATTTAGTGGTACATACACGAGCATATAAATCCATACATTCATTTATACACCAGTAAGGTCGTTCCAAGAAAGAATCAGCAAATATATGGTTATTAAATTCAGAATACAAATAGAATTTGTGGCTTCCTAAAAGTATGGAATGGAAAATAATATTTATATATTTTCCATTCTTATAGAATTTTCCTTTATTATTTGCAAAAATGAAAAGAAAAAAGAAAACTGCACTGTGATATTTTATTTATACATATAGGAGAAATACGTACATAATTTATAATTTTTAGGATATAAGAAGAAAGAAAAAGTCTATGAAATTCCTTAGTATTTTTATTATTATTATTATTATATGTTTTATATCTTAAGGAATATTTTTCATTTTTTTCCCTATATTCCTGTATATAGTATAGGTGAAAATATTTGAAAAACAAATTTCTTCAAATGTTTGGTATATTTATGTGAAAATATGGATTTGTGGCAAATTCAATGGAATTTATTATATTTGAATTGAAACGAAAGGATATATGTGTAAAATTGAATAATTTATACATATACGAGTACTGGTAGAAATACTTATTTTTTTTTCGTCTATAATACAAATATTTTTATTAAGTTAGTTTAGTATATAAGGAAATATATCCTTTAAAATTTATTCTAATTCTCATTGTTTTCAAGCTTCTACAATTTTCTGTTCAACAGATACAAAACAGAACAATGTAATAGAGTTTTGGTCTTTTGTTGGTGCTTTAAGCAGTAATTTTATATTTACTTTAGTAGATAACAATCATATTACAGGGTCAAAACAAAAGGCTAATTTACAGGTCATACATGCATATTCGCAAATAATTCCCAAATTGTACGACTCCAATAAGATTCTTCCATCGATTCCGCTTCCCAGGGTGGCTGCAAACATGATATCCATTAAAATTCATTTGAGGTTTATTTACACAATCCTAAAACAATTCGATACTAATAAGCACTACATCTATACAATCCATCTGCATGAAAAATGACAAACGTCCGGCCTAATAATCCTAATAAAATAAGGATTAAAATATGAATTATAGACCTATAGCCATTACTTCAATTCAATCCAAAGCATTGGAAAAAATTATTAACTTCCACATCATATGTTACCTAGAATCATCAAATTAATCATGATTGTCAATACGGTGTCCGTTCCGGAAAATCAACGGAAGTTATTTAGACTTATCTGAATGCAATTTGGAGTAGAAGCTTGCACATGTACCGTGAAACTCGGATGCATGCCTTTGACAAATCCAGGGGCTTTTTACAGATTTTGGCATTCTGCATTATTATCCCAACTGTACTCTTATGGTATTCATCCTGATTCGAAGGATCGCTTGGTTCAGATTGTTCTCGTTGACGTCACTTTTGAATAATCTCCAACTTGATGAAGTTGTTTCCGTGGAATCAGTGTTATCTCCTACACTATTTTTAATTTTTATGATATTCATCTGGATTCGCAGGATCGCTTGGTTCAGATTGTTCTCGTTGACGTCACTTATGATGATCTGCAACTTGATGAAGTTGTTTCCGTGGAATCAGTGTTATCTCCTACACTATTTTTAATTTTTATTATGATTTGTTACGTACATTTTCGGACCTTGATTTTCTCGGAATGCACATCAATTCGACGTCTACATCACATTATACACAAATGCAAATGCATAACAAAAATGCATTCGTGTAAGATTCCAGGGATCATAATATATTATAATATTCAAGCGTAGAATTTGAATAATCTAATATGTAGAGGAAATCTTGCATCGACCAAATAAATATAATAAAGTATACAATTTGTTCACAAGTGCATCCCAAATTAAGACGAATGCATCTTAAAACGTATAAATTGTTAGAGATGATGCATATAACTGAATCGCTGATAACACAAAAATGGAAACTTGTATTTTGTGTTCAGCATTACCACGGCACATTAAACTGATTTTTTTTTAGAAACAACGACATAAGAATCAAATAAGTGCAGGCACATATGAAACATAGAAAGCTGATGAATTAGCGAAAACGTCTAGGATAGCTTATGGTATCAATAAAATTGCATACTAATCAAGAATAATCACATCACTTACTCGCTTATGGCAATGTAGTTTCCTTGCCGCCATAAATCGATGGAGACTAATTATCTTTTATGACAGAATTCATCATTAAAATCAATAAATTTTTTTAAAATTGATTTGATTTTTGAAATAAATTTTTATTGCTTGATGAATTTTTTGTTACTAAGGCAATAATTCATCACCTTGAATTAAATTCTTGTGTCATCTCATCCAATAAATTTCATTCTATTTATGATTTTTCCTAGACTTACTGACAGTTTTATACTCGTATATTAAACTTAAATTTATATATGAAAATAATGAATTATGTGAAATAACAAAAAAAAAAAAAAATAAATAAAATAACAATTTAAAAATTAAACTCATAATTGCATAGCATTGCATAGCCATAAATGCAACAGTCCTTAATATAAATCACTAAAAGGAGCACACCAAAACATAACGTCACTGTAATAACAAAACTGATTAAAATACCAAAATGCTAAAAGTGTTACTGCGAGTGGGCATTAAAAGCAATCAACCATAATTGTAAACAACTACTAATTCCAAGTTAATAGTTAGTAGAAAGGGTTCAAATCTGCTGAACACCTATTCCACAACAGCCCACGAATTAAATGAAAGCACCTGATCTATAATGAACTTCTGATGTGTTTCCAAAGGTATTATTGAAAACTATGTTATGTAGAATCACATACTATTACACACACCAAATATTATCATATTCTCAGTAAATGTAGACTAGACACCATAAGTTATACAGCACAAAAATTGCATTTATAAACCATAACAGCTTGATTGTTATTAAATAGCCGAAAAAAATGCTAGCACATAATTGGGAACATATTTACAAACTAAAATCAAATTCACAAAAATACGTAGCTCTGGGTCAATGATTCACAATGGCAATTTTTTTTTTTATTACACGTGAAACGTCAACAAAGAACTTCGAATTGACCTAGAATATGATAAAGACATTTGGTTAACGGAAACAAACATGATTTCGAATCTGCAATATTAGAATCATGCGTCAAAAGACGATCTGGCATAAAAATTATATCAAATCTATGTTCTTAACTTGACCAGGATTCAGTTAAAGAAAAATGTAGATTGAACAACATCTACAGAATGTTGCATCGTGAAAGGCTGGGTATAATGTGTTTGTTCTTACTCGTTTTATATTAGATTGTGATGAAGGTGTACAATGAATCCCGTGATACGAGATGGTGCTAAACCAATTGTATTCAAAATATTGAATTTTCCGACAACATATGTTTGTTCGCACAAACAATGGTAAGGTATAATTCACAAGTCGGCAAAGCTATTGATGTTTTAAAGACAAAACTGCTCGATATTGGTGGATGGTGTGCCGACTTTAAGGCGGTAATACAATAGTATAGTCGATGTAGAAAGCTTTCAGTATTTGAGAAAATATTTGGCAAGAGAAGGTAAAGCTGAAAAAACAAAAATTGGGTCTGCATACAAATTGCGTGTCAGGTATTTGAAAGGCTAAATAAGGTGTGGCAAACGACACAAATTTTACAAAATATAGAAATTGCGTATTTTCGAATAATACTGTTTGACGGTACTGTTGTATGGTTGCGAGATTTAAAAAGTGAAGCACAACATCATACTGCATATCAAAGTTTTCAAAAATAGGTGCCTTAGACGCATATTAAGAATTTTTGGTCAAATACAATATCGTTGAGGATTTGTGGAGATTGTCGAATCTTGGCAGGATGAATACGATGATATTAAACATAGAAAATATAATTGGATGGATTATGCACTGAGGCGACAGCCGTCAATGATATCGTAAAATATGCGCTTGTCTGCAATACTAAATTTTGGATTTTTATTTTCTTTAATACTACCCTTTATTGTTCAAAACACAAAATAACTTTTTATTTGACTAATAACGATGGATGAGAAGGATGAACGCAGGAATTTGTGAATATTTGATTGAAAAGCCTGAAGGCCGTATAATTTAGAAAACACATCATCTGACAGATGATTCTAAAGACGTATGGGACAAAAACGTGACTCGAAACTTAAGTCTGCGACCAAATGTAAATTGAACAGAATGCAAGTGCGACATCCAAGTTAGTCGTGTATTAAGTGGGAATACCCTAATATTGGACATAATGCTGGCATTCAATTATAGTATCAAGATTAGTTTAGTAACCTATTTAGATGTTAGCTAACCACACAATACATCATTCTGAAGATATATATATTAAATTGTGTTTTGGACAACTTTAAAGAAATACGAAGAAAGACAATGTCAATAGAACAATAAAAAAAAAATAATAATCTCAACCCCATCAAATTGAATTCTTTAACTCGGTGTATCATTCATGTATCAAAGAAAATAAAATATTAATAAATTGTTACTATGACCTATGCGTATTGGTATATTAAATAGGATAAAAAAAAAGGGAATAAAAAAAATGCTAAAAACATAGGTCTATTTATTGATGGACATGTCCTTAACGGGGGGTGATATAGGATTTTCAAATGCTTTCACATATTAGGTTCCTTTTATTTTGGTGGTATGTACGAGTAGCTTTTATGGTTCAAAAAATACGATTTGGAATAAAATTGGAAAATCTCACAAGACATTTTCTCATTTTCTTGGTTTGTTTTTTTTTTTTCTATTTTTTTTGTGGGGATAAGAAAGGCTCGTAAATTTATTTTCTTTTATATTTCTTCAAAACATCGAAATACTTGTCGAAAATCTTTTCCTTACAAAATTGAACGACAAGTTAACGATTATGGAAACATGATAAGTTACTTTTATTTTGTATCATGTATGACCGAATTTTCTTTTATAATTCCATTTCCATTTTTGTCTGTATACTCTCGTAAGTTTGTTTGCAAATTTTCAATCCAAAGGATAATGGGATTTATAAGTAAGTTCTTGTGATTTTTGCTTCTGGAGTTTTCATATCGGTACAGAGAAGAGAATCAAGATGAATGATATAAACGATTTTATTGAACACTAATGAAATTGATAGATTTTCTAAGAAAAGTTTATTAGAAAATATCAACCGTTCTAAGATGCTATCACGAAATAGCATATCCAATATGAATTCGTATGTATTTAAAATTAAAAGCACAGTTTTTAAAATTTGATATGAATAGAAATTTAGTTAGAAATTTTATATATTTTATTTATAATTAAATAAAAATGAATAACAATTTAACTGTCATAATTATTCAGAACAGTTAGTTATCCTGTCAATAATATGGAGCAGAATGGTGATTTCTTACAATCTTGAGATTGATAATACAATTTACAGGCACGAAACAATTCAGAAAACGACTTAGTTCTTCCCGGGCATTTTTTTTTTTTGCATTGAGCAATCAAATAGAAAATATAACAATTATAAAGAAGCGGTTAAATTAGTGAAGATACAAAGGTTATAAGAAGAAAATACAACTAATATGAGAGAAAACCGTAATGTGTACAAAGAAAACTGAAGAACTGTTTCAGACCAGAAAATCAAATCCAATCAAATAGTGGATGTTTGATTTGCAATGAGACTCAGCATATAAAGATGTGAGACATTGTACTTTAATGATCGTACTTTTTTGATTGAACAGAATCCAGTTCATAAAAGATCAGCTAAAAGGTCTTTTAATAGGTAAAATACAGAAGAGATACACGAGGTAGCTATCTTTCAACATATTTAAGAATTTATCTAGAAATCGAAGGTATCGCTTTAAAAAATGTGGCATATAAAAACGTGACAATTGTTGGACGAAATTACGTATTTTAAACTGAAATACATTATTGGTAAACAATTGTAGACATTATCATAGTACAAATACATGTTTTATTAAGTCGTAATTTGAACTTATTTTGGACTAACACAATATAAAATGAGAATTAGCAGATGTTACAACAATGTTATTGAGACAAATTCCCAGTGTAATAGAAGATCTCGTAGAATGAAAATAAAACGCGAAGAGATGTCAAGTGTAGTGAAGATGTTTAAAAGAAATTTGAAGCAATGATAGTTGCTACTGCACAATGCTTCCGTGCGAATTTAAGGTCGAGGTGATATGAAGTTTCCAGCATTATTAACAATTCACTTTTGAACCAAACAAAAAATTCAAATAAACTTAAAATAAAACTATTTTTGCGAGAACTTCATCAAGGGATTTTTTTTTTAATTAATAGATAAAACACTATATTCCAGTGAATAGCTATAATTTTTAAAGGAACATTTGAACGACAACGCCACAAACGGTTTCTTTAAAAAAAAACAACAGATATTACAAACTAGTTTTCAAATTCAAAACAAGTCTAGAGTATATACCGTATCAGGTCTATCGAACACGTAGAAACCAAGGTCTATTGGCCCATATTTAGAATATTTTTTCGACCATTCAAAGTGATAAATTTACGGAGTAGATTTTGTTAAGTTTGGTGATAATTTGAAACAAAAATTTGCGCAATGCTTAAAAATAATTAAATCATTAGTCATAATGTCATTAATCAAAATTGATTTAATTACTAATTAATTTTAATTTTTCTCATGGCTTTCAAGTAGACAAGATGACGTTTACATACAACTTATTTAGAGACAAACCTTTGGCAGGCTGTAGATAAATAAAACACATTAGAAAACCCATCAGAAACCAAAATTCAAGTAAGAAAAATTTTAAAATTAATTTGATCAAATTTATGTATTTTTTATATTTTCATAATTCAACAAGTATGAAGCTCAACGCTTTTTATAGACTAAATAAAAATTATTTCATTTCATTAGCAGAAACTATTTCCTAATTAATTTTATAAAAACAAAAGCAGAATTTCAAACTCATTAAATCATACAAAATAAAATGATAGACATTTTATTAAATTAGTGATGAATTTTTCAGTACTAATATAATATCAGCAGTATGGAGATTTTATGTGAGGGTGAATCTGTGAGGGCGACTCGCAAAACATAAATATATAGCTTGATATTTTTATACAATTTTTCTGGTGAGTCGCATGTACATGTGAAATGACAAGTTACGCCTTTACATCTGTAAAATTACATAATCAATAGAGGTCGACATACTAAAGATCAAAATACCAAATCTTGATCTTTTCTTAATCAGGTGTTTTTTTTTTTTAAATAAATTATCCTATAAATATCCTTAAAAATAATCGTTAAAAAATGCATATAATTTAAAATATGCATATGGCAAGAATGTAAACAATAATTGTTTTAGTCATAAATTGAATGTGGTCCAATAATGAATATAACTCTTGATGTTTAAATATAGAAAATTTATTTAAAATAGAATTTAAGTATCTTCACGAGAGAGTTTATTTATAAAATTAATGGACTATTAGTAGTTTCTAAAATTTCTGTATAATTCTGTTTTACAATATAGCGGTTATTAAACTTTTAGTTTGTTTAATGACTTCTAATAAAATGAAAATTAAAATTAATGGCTCATTATATTAAAACTCTTAATATATTCAGGCACTCTAGACTTATATTTACACATACAAAATTATTAAAAATAATTTTCAGACATTTAAATTTTAATTGCAATATTTTGGTGCAATATATTTTTATAAAAGTGTGTTTTTGGAGGTTGCTATTTGTTATATACAACGTTGATTCTCTGATAAATAGCCTTGGCCGAGCGGTTAACGTAAAGGCTATA
>JANSTX010024980.1:0-15285 GCA_027564355.1 Penthetria funebris | reverse complement strand
TTTATTTCATCAGAAATAATGAGATCATATGAAATATAAAATTATTAATAAAAAATTACTCCGAGATAAATTTTATTGCCATCATATTATTACGACAAACTGGGTCAAATCAATAATAAATTTTCATGTTATATGATCATGTGTAGTTTATTTTTGGCGTCACCGAATTTTTCATAAAATCGAAAACAGTATATAGTACACTATCTGTGACTGCGTTTTCACTGTGTCTAAAATTGAATTCTTTGTTTAAACTGAGCCGCCAGCGAGAAGATGCGTCATTAAAATTTACATATTTTTTACATAATTTTATGCTTTCCAAAAAGTACCTTTAAATTATTCTCGACCAGATATTCCGATGAACACATCATATAAACCAAATAGGCTCTCATTAATTCCCATGTTGATTTTGATTTAAATGCGGCAATTGGATCATTGAAACTTACGTCCAAATTATCCTTTGGAGACGTTGATGATGGCTTTGGTGGCGATGGTGGTAATGAAGAATGTGGTATTTTTGATGGATTTAAATTTGAAGAAACACCATTCTCCTGATCATTTTTATTATCATTTCGTTGTGTTGCAGCAATGGTTGACATAGGCTTATCATATCCGGTTAATGCAGTTGCAGATGAACTACTAGTAAATTTACCACTTTCTAGTACACATTTTGAATTTAATTCACGCTTTAATTCTACCAAAAATCGATTACGATTTACTAATAAATTTGATCTTGAGATTCTTTTCACAAATCTTGAACTATTACCAATATCATCTGCATCAGTTTTAGACAATTTTGATGGTGATGACGAAGATGATGATGATGATGATGAAGAGGATGATGGGGATGAGGAAATTTGTCTAACAATTGAACGGTTTACAGTTGAACGCAAAAAAGCCATTACACAATAGAACAAATTGTTTTAATTCTTTTTTCTTGTATTAAATTTATATTTTAAATATTTAAAAACTAATTTAATTAGAATAATTTTCTTTTATGTAATTATATAGTTTTAGCTAAAGAGGCGGAAAATATGTAAATTTTCCTGATCTTTTTTTTTAGTTTTTTGCTAAATGGAAAATTACTGTGTAACCGGAAAGTGGAAAATTATTTGTACACACTGCGCACCCTTTTAATTCCTTTTCTTATTCCCTTTTTCCTTTTTTATACTTCTTAACACACAATTTATATATTTTTTTTCAATGAAATGAAATAAGTAGAAGAGAGTGCCCGATTTTTTTATTTTACGCGCGGTTAATATTCTATTTTCATATACCACCAAAATGGTTGAGGATGGATAACTGACTGAATGAAGTGAATTTGAAATTATATTTAGAAGTTATAAAAATTTCATTTTCTTTTTTTAAATATTTACATTGTACTAGATTAATGTTGTGAAAATGTAGTTGTCTTTATCTGTTTTTCAATTTTCCATCTCATATTTTTTTGTAAATTTTCTATTATTTGATAGTTTCATAAATGTTGATGGAAATATACTACTCCTACATACTCGTACAACAATGTGTATGTATAAATTTGCATAATAAAATTGCTATATTCAAGTGAGAGGGTAAACCAAAAATCATATCGACTGTATTCTGTAAAAGATGTTATTTAAAAATTAAAATACTTTTTTTTTTTTGAATATGAAACATCTTATTGCAAGTACTTCGTTCAAGGCAATTAGCCACAGATTTGCGGCGAATAAATTAAACAGTCAATAGGCCTATTCATAATTAATTGAACAACTGTGCAGTTAAAAAGAGCCATTTAATTTAACATTAAACAGTGCATTTTCATTTCGGACAGCAATAATACATATCTTCACCAAATATCAAAACGCAATTAAATACCTTAAATACTGCATTGATTAAAATATTCCATCTCGTAACTCCAACAAGGCAGCAGCGATTCACATTTATGTACCTTCGGAGCCTCCGAAGATACATAAATGTGAAATATTGTGAGCCATGCCTTATCCCATCCAATCCGAGGATGTTCACGTTTCTTGTGCAATATAAGTGTTTCAGCACTGCAAGATGCAAGCACATAGCTGGCTAGGTTGATGGAGTTGAATGTTATTTCCTTATTGGATTCCCACACGCATCCCTTTACTATTTAAACATTCTGCATGTACTTTCTCCATTTATTCCTCTACAAAACACAATGATAGAGAATAGTCATCCACTGTATCGTTACTGACAATCTTATATATATAGAAACTGTTATCAGAATAAATGATAAAATTGAAATCGATTACAGGGCAGATCAATAGAGAGGAGATATCGATGTCCGAAAATTTATGTAATAGCCAAATAATAGGTAACATACATTGCTAATGTAATCAGTCAAAGTAAATTAAGGTGGTACGGTCAAATGATGTGTAGACATGAAACTCATAGTGTAAGAAAATAATATCGATAAATGTTGGTAATGCGAGAAATCCTAGTCACCCTGGTTATTAATGATTTGACAAAAATTAAAATCATACATGTAAAGCAATAGATTGATAAGTAGAAAGGATTAAGATTATAAATTTCTAACTAATTGTTTAACTTTAGAATAATAGTATTGAATTATGTACTCGTGATAAAATTAGGTTTTTTTTATTATTAATTTAAAAATCGTACCAAAATAAAATTACCGAATTGATAGTGTCTTATGTCTCGAGCACAAGTACTAATAATATTATTCGATAAGATATGAACGTAATTTTTTATTCCACAATAAGAACCAAGAGCATTATAAATATCGTAATTTTACATGATTCTTAAATAAATTTAAATGGGATTCATATTAACCAATAGCATATTAGAATAGTTCAATTTGAAATATTTTTACAAACAGATTAACAACATATGTAGAACTCAAAGTAGGATTGCCATTAAAATCATCAGTTATAAAGTTTAGTAAATATTTATAATGTCAGGATTTATCAAAGTCCTGATTGATAGTAAAAAGAAATTACATTGATTTTGTCTGCATTAAAAGAATTCGTTAAAAGCAACTTTTATATGAAAATTGACAAATAAACAAATAAAATGCTCAAAATTAAAAATCCATCTGCAAATAATCATTTAATTTCCAATAATCTCGTACAATAAATAGTTTTTAACATAATTTTGTATAGTTTTATTAAATAATTAAGTTTTTTGTTATGTCCATTTTTCTTTATTTATTTATTTTATTCTTTATATAAATATATATTAATATTTGCTCAATTAGATATTTTCTCTTGTTATAATTTAATTTAATTTTAAAAATCACATTTTTATAATAATCAATTTTATATTTAAAATTTTATTTGTTTTAATTTATTGCAATAATTTTGTCAATATCAAATTTGTGTTATTTTAAATTCAAATTCAAACATCTGTATTATATTATTTTCTTATATATAATTCGAATTGCACAAAACAAGAACCATATATCGGTAAGGATATTTCAGGATTCAAAAATCACGATGAATATATGTATATATTATGTAATTGAATATTAAATACTATTTAACTAAGTACATACTTTAAATAATAATTTCAAAAGAATTACCGTATAGTAACGCATACAACATACACTTGGAATATGTGAACCTCGGAATAATTGTGTGGATGGTAATAGAAAAAGATTTCGTAATATTAAAAATCCTAATTAAATTGTAATAAAGTTTTGCGAAGCCTTTCGCTTTAAACGGAAAAAATGCATATAACTGAATGGGTGTAAATGTGTATGTTTCGAACATTTTATCGTTTCGCCATTTTTAGAAGCATTTCGACTCGATGAATCAACATATCCTTGACGTGATATTATGAGATTATTGACTCCCATAATGAAAAAAAAATTCTGTAAAAAAACATCAGTATATCGGTAATTTAGTAAAAGGTCGTGGATACCACTAGACATTCAGCTATACATTTACATAAATTTAATTTCAATTGCAGTAAAATTTTATAGGTTTTGATTATTATTAGTAGTTTTATAGTTCACAAAAATTATCAGTTTAAACCATTTTTTAAATGATATTAAAAATATATATGAATTTAATTTAATTTATTTATTAAAATTTAATAAAGTCACATATAGGAGGTACTATTTAAAATTTTGATTACTTAAATGTATAATTATTGTTTATTACATTATTATTAGTGTATTGTGCTTATAATAATTAGTGAATTGTTTATAAGAAAAAAAAAATAAAAATTAAGTACTTTAGAAAGAAATTTAAAGAAATAGTAAAACTCTACATCTCAGTCAGATCTGATCCCAACATGCTGATTATTTTTCTCTTACCATTTTTGTCTCACTTAAGGCTCAAAACTGAATACTTTTTTTTAATTAATTTACACAATTTTAATATATCTTAACTTTTTTACTACAATTTTATATTCTATAAGATATGGTAAATTGAAATTATAATTATTAGCTTAATTTTATGTTTACTATATTAAGTTGTAATTCTATTAGGGTGCAAATTATTTGTTCATTTTTTAAAATACTTAACTAATTTTTAAATATTACTCTATAAAAGAAAATGGTTAATTAATCAGTAAATGACATTTAAAGTGCTGATCAATCAGTAGTTTCATCACTATGTATACTAATGGATTGTGATAATAAAAAAAAAGAATATCAGAATACTCAAGAAAAATGTGATCATTTACCTTGGTTGGTCGACTGCTGCATGATCGAAATATTTTTTGTGCTTGAATTTTGTGACTCTAACACGTCTTGGAGTGGAATTAAAATATGATCATAAATAAATGTTGATGATATAAAAAGTTATAGTTTCGTTTAAATTCTGTAGCGACGTTTTATGATAGAGTTGGAATTTCGAATACTTTGGTGTAAATTAAAAACCTTCTGTTAATTTCAAACATAAATATACTTTGAATAAATGGAACACGAGATACTTGATAGATGTATGAGACACTTTAGTAATATTTTTTTAAAAAAACTTTCATTAAGTTATTATTATAATGTTAAATGTGATTTTATATGCGCTTTCTTATTATAATTTTCCTTTTTATTATTATTTTTAATTTATTTTTGTTTTAAAAATTTCAAAAATATATTCGTTTGCTTTTATTTATATATTTTTTTTGTTAAATAGAAATTCATTTTTGTAAACATGAATTTTATAATTTTTAATAATTTTATTTTTGATTTTTATTTACTTTTATATAATATATTTTATATAAACCCTGATAATTATTTGTTTTAAATGTTTTTCGTTAAATATTTTTTATAAAGATATATATATATATATATATGTATATATATATACATAGATTTTTTACAATAACTATTTATAATTTAATTATTAAAAAAGTACAATGTATTTTATTTTTTAAATTTCAAGCTAATCTAAAAATCTAAACAAACACTTTTTAAAAAACAAAAAAATAAAATTAAAAATCTATGACAACAATAACATAATAATGAAGGTATTAACAAAAAAGTAATAGAATTTAAGTTTACACAAAGTAGAACCGAGAGCTGACTCCGTCTATGCATCAAATTAAAAATTTGGATTAATTTAAAATTATCAAAAATGAACAATTTTAATAGCATATTCTTTATTTCTTAATTATTTTTACAATTGAGCTTCCGTGCAAAACTAACATTCTTTAAATCAGCAGAAATAACCGTTTTCGTTATTTTGACGTTTAAATCGACCTACTGCGTAAAATCTCATTCTGTTACTCTCGATACTGAATTGAATTAAGAACTTTGTCCGTTAGAATTTATCAACACATGCGTCATATGGTATCGAAACTCATTAGAATTTATCATTGGTAATTCATATGGTATCGAAACTCATCGAATTATCTAATTAGGTATATGATAAAGCAAAACTCGTACGATTTTTAGTTACTTCGATGTCTATATATTAGAAACCTTTAGTTTCATCTTTAAAAATAATCTGACAGTAGCAATGATAAACGAAAATTATTAATTACTATAATAAATTCTAGGTCCACCAAAATAAACACAAAAAAATTACATACATTTAATTGTCATAGATTTTTCTTAATATATTTTTAATCTATCTAATTAAAAACTTATAAATGAGTATGAAATTAAAATATCACTACTGTGTTGTTCAAAATTCCAAAAATATAAAAAATAAAAAAAATTTAATAAAGAAAAAAAGAAAAATTAAAATTAAGTATATTCTTAAAGTCTTTACAGACATTCATCGTCTAATTAGAGATTGTGTAAAATAATCTATAATTTAAATTCTAATTTTTATTTAAAATTTTTATAATAATTATAATTTAAAAAAATTATAAAACCAAATTTTAATATTAATGTTCATTTAAAAGAAAATATTTTGAATAGAATCAATAAGTCAGTTCAAAATTGTGATTCAATAAAAGTATCAATTGTGCATTAAAACTCAGCCTGAATTTTTTTTTTTTGTTCTAAATGCTTTGAATACTTTTTTTCTCAATTTTAAATCAGAATCATAATTTCAGTTTAAAAAATCGAAAATATTAAATGTCTCATTGGTAAATTGTTAATTTGAAAAACATATCTACTTTTAATAACTTGTGAAACATCAAATTTTTAATAAATTTCAAAGATCTTTAAGCCCAAAAAAATTTGGAAAGAAAACCTTTTAAGAAATCTTTTGATTTCGTTTATAAATCATTAAATTAAAATTTTTAAAGTACAAACTTTGCCTGAAAATTTATAGTACATATTAATTAATCTTTTTAATAAATTATGTATTTTGTTTATAAAATAATATATAACAATATAAAATTAATGCAATGATAAAAAACATTTAAAAAACAATAAAAAAGAGGAATGTATCGCCCTTTTTTTTAAAAAAAAAACACCAAATATACTTAAATTAAGATTTCTAATGATTTTTGTTTTTAAAAAACAAAAACACAGTAACAATTTATTAAATTTTTCTAATGTCTTAATCGTTTTTTATTTGGCTAAAACTGCCACATATGTCTTTTTAGTTTTTTTAAATTTTTTTAGATTTAAAACTTTTGTAAATATCAATAATAACTTTTGTTAGCACAGTTATTCACCTCGATTAATTAACACAATTTCATCTTCACTTTCATCTTCGGTATCAGTTATTTGTGGCCGATCATCATCATCATAATATGGTGTAACATCTAATTGATTTATTTTAAAATTAAAATAATGTTTTTAAAAATGAAAAATGATTTTTTTTTGAAGCAAAATTCATAACTGTTGCTGCAGTTTATAAATCATCTTAATCTGTACGATACAACAATGTTAATTTGCTATATCATATACAGATATAACATTACATGTAACCGAAAAGCTACATTCGTTTTTAAATATACTACGAAATATATATTTATCAGTTGAATATTGGAATAGTGGAATAATTTTGTAATGTATTGTCGGTAAATCCATAGTTACCAAGTTTTTTGGTGAAAAATTAATTCACCAATTTATTTGGTCACGAGCATATATCAAAAAATTGACATATACTGTAATCGTATTTCTGGTGGTATCGAGGTGAGTAAACTCAATAATTATACAGTCACTACATTTACCATCAATTTATGCAATAGATTCATAAATATATACACATCTTCGTACATTTATGAACAAATCTTGTCTTATCAGACATAGAACAATCTTGACTTACAAACATAAAAATTCATAAAATACACTTACTTTTAATTGGTGATCGAAATAATTCCGTTTCATCGTCATCATCGTCAAACAATTGCTTATTGTTACTCTTTTGCGGTAACAATGAAAATGTATAATTGTTAAATTTCGTTTTTCTTGTTTGATAACAATTTATGCTTAACGCACAACATGCCACCAACAATACACCTAAACAGCCAACAGTTACAATAAATAATAATCGTGGCATTCCCAAAACATGTTCGTCAATTTCCAAATGGAATATTACACCCTTAATTAAACCGGAATATTGTCCAACTTGTACAATTCTATAATTTAAAATGTTATTAGTTCAGTCGGGCGAATTTAGGCATCAAACCAAAATTGATAATAACTTTTTACTTACTTTTCAGATGAAATATGACCAGATGCTTCTGCTTTTAATATAATTTCACCAAATGGTGTACCACGAAGACGAAATACGCCAAGTGAATCAGAAAAATTTGATAGTTTATATTTTGAATTGACTAATGTAACTTTGGCTTCTGTTAATGGATGATTAAATTTATCAAGAACAAAACCTGAAAAAAAAGAAATATTCTAAGATACATTGGTGGTTTATAGTAATCAGTAAGGTGATACCACGCCAGTTCACACACACACTGAAGTTACCATCTTTCGTCAATTTAATTATCAACATTTTATTCTACGGTTGGAATATCATCGCATTTCACTAATGTCCATCCTCCTCATTATTAGATTCTACAGACGAGGCGTATATCAATTTAAAATTGCCACAATATTTGATTGTCACAACAATATGTAAAATTAATATAATACGAGTACGTGAATGGAATAAGTAGCGCATTTAAGGGCATTGGATATTGGGCATAATAGTAATTATATCAATGATTATAGTTAATCAAGTGTTTAACCAAACTACATACCCACATACAACACCGACTTACCTGATAAATCTCCACCAACATTATCATCCGCAGTCATACTTAATGTTGATGGTTTCTTTGTCACATCATCACCCACTTCACTTTTATTTACAATAATTTCTTTTACATCCTGTTTATTATTCTTTGTACTTTTATTTAATATTATTTCACCTAAATGTAAAATTTTATTTTCCAATAAAATTACAGTTTCTTCATGGGTTTCATAACCGGCACAATGAATTTCGTATTTAATTTCACCGGCCGGCAATACAAATCGGAAATGTGCTAAATTTTTTGTTACTCGTTGTGATAAACCTCTGTGTGGTATTGAAATGGTTGCATTACGTAATGGTGATCCATTTGATTCTTTAACAAAACCTTGAATACCGGTTTCCAATAAATCGAAGAAATTTTTCATTTTATAAAGATTGTCACGCCAAGCCAATGCAATACGCTCATTTTGTGGCATTTTACAACAATCCAATTGTATCGTAAATATTGGTAATTTAAATAATTCAAACATAAAATTTGTTAATTTTTTTGCCGTATCCATATGACGTATACGTTCATTTGTCGTCCGACACTCACCATCGCTAATAACTTGTTTTGTTTTATGTTTACTTATGTCTTTTGCAAATATTTTATAAATTGAATTTTCACTGTTAAATTCCGGAAATATTGGCAATAAATATGGATACAAAATGTCATTGCCACCGGCACCAAATGTTAATGCCAAATCAAATTCACCTTCTTCTAACATTTTCATAATCATATTATGATTATGATTGTGATCTGTTTCAGGACTTAAAATACGATCGGCTAATTCTTCTCTAATTTGTGGATCACATATTGCATCACTAAGAAAAGGTTTAGTTTTTATAAGTATCATTTTTAGATATTTTTTTTTATATTAGAAATGATCATACCACCACTTAAATTGATACCTACTTTAAATAAAATTCCGAAACGATTTCATTGAAACCCTCTGTTATTGGTGCAAAATGTAAAACAGCATTTTCAAATAAACGTATTAATGGTGGTTCATTTAAGGCATAACCTGCGAGTACATGACGTGCAAGATTCATTGTCATTTCACGTCCTAATGGTGCAGTTTCAAAAAATGAACCAAATATTAAAATATGTAATTTTGTTTCTTCCGGTGAACCGATCTACATAATTTTTTAAAAAAATTAAAAACATATTAAATACCAAAAGTATACAAAATTTTCTAACTTACATCAGCCGTAACTTTTAAATTTGGAACGGCCATAGAAATTTCATTATCATTTGCATTTAAAACGGTTACTTTAAAATTTTTCTTCTCAAGTTCGGCCATCTGAGATTTAATTTCACTATCAACATGATATCTTGTTCTTATAATATTATCTAAAATACGATAATCATAAGCGGATGCCCAATGTTGTGGATCGTCCCGCATTAATGTTAAATCAAATGTTATTGAACCCTCAACATTATCTCTGATTAGAATTTCATCAAAATGATCCTCATAACCATCAGCTTTAACTGTTACATTATACTTGCCCGGCAATAATAATTTCCAATAATCACCCATCGATGTACTATAAATTATATGCTTCATATCATTAACCATAATGCTTGCATTCGGTATTGGTGTACCAATTGAACTTCGAACATAACCATTAAAACCACGATGTATTTGCTCAATATATTTTATTAATGGTTCACGATTATCATCCCAGAAACCAGGTAATTCAGATGCCATTGGATATTTAAAACAACCAAGTTCTAATGTTATCTCTAATACACCAGCATATATATAATTCCAATCTTGCATACCACCAGTTACACTATACCAATGGGCACCATTTGTAATACCGTCTGAGAAAATTTCTCTTGCAAACATTGGACAAGGTTTTCCCATATGCATAGTTGGATGAGCCTATGACATAAAGAAAAATTGTGATGATGAACATATAGTTTTGTTTGTGTTTTATTATTTTTAAATTATAATTAATACTTACATTTGCATAAGTTCTTGCTAAATATTCAAATAATGTATTTTCTTCAGTTGGATTGAAAACGGTAGTTTCATCATGTGAAACAAAATCTTTGGCAGCGTCATCAAATGGATAATTTGCTACTAATGAGCCACCATGTAAATTTGCCGACAATACAAATGGTATTGATTTTGTCCAATTCATAACAGCCAATGTTTCGGGTTCTTGTACTTTATTATCCAAATTTGTGCCATATTGATCGGGAAAATTTCTATTCAAATCAACATTATTTGCATTTGCACGGCCTATCGAACTTGAAGCATCACCTAATTTAGACAATTCATAACCATCTGGATTCATGCTTGGCAATAAATGGATACGTGTTGAATCTATCAATTTTGTTATACGATTATCTAATTTATAATTTTCACACAGATATCTGGCTAAAAGTAGTAACATCTCTTTGCCAACAACTTCATTTCCATGCATATTTGCAACATATTTAAATTCAGGTTTACCAGGTGTATGATTACCAGGTGTTGTTGAAATTTCTAATACCCATAAATCACGATTTTGTACACTTTTACCAATTGAATAGAGTCGAGTAATTTTTGGAAATTCTATTTGAAGATCTTTTAAGTATCTGTGAGTGTTGGCAGAAAAAAGAAAGTGGTTAGTATTGAAAATATATATTGACTTAGCATTATCCGTATACGATCACTGACCTATAGATCGTAGAAAATTTAGTATACGTAACAGTAGCGCTCGTCAATTAAAAATTGTATTGTAAATTGTTTGACTCCATGGATGGAATGGAGAAAGAATGGCATTCACTGTAGCGGATGGAGTAACAGTACAGGTACTGAGATCTGAATATATAGTTGCATCGCTGTCTATCATTTCTAATTTTGTTAATTGATTGGATCGAGCAATAAATACATTCTCCATATCATGACATCTCCACATCATCATTTTACGTACTATTACTAATCGATTACCTAGTATCATAATTGATTAAACTACCAACATGTTGACTAGTTAACCTTAATGATCTTGCAAACGAGTCCCATTTTTGCAAATTATCAACAGGTAAAAAAAAAACACGATGCTAAATCGTTTGTAAATTTATGTCTCACTTTATTAGTCTGAAAGTCGAACAGCAACAATATCTTGAGCAGTATTAAACTATCATATCTATTTGCGGGTGAGGTAAGAAGCGATCGATCAACCAATATATTTGTGAAACTTTGACAAAACAGTACAAATGGTATTGATTTATTGTTATGTTGGCTTGATCGATTATGTGAAAAATGTGTCATTAACTAATACAGCTAGGGATTTATACGTCACTCTACTGAACTATTTTGATGTTGGATGTTGAAACGGCGATAATTGAATATATATTTTTCATTCGAAAATCTCAATTGTTTTTATTAAGCTTCATTCATTTAAGTTATATATTATGACCTTATAAATCTATCTTAGAAGATACAAGTTAACATTGATTCGTCATAGATTTGATGATCGAAACTTAATGTCCAACTAAATGTTTAATATGTCTCATCATATTTCAATTTTTACCATAAACTTCCGAACCCATGTTATTCATTTTAATGAGTCCGTTATCATGCTGGCCTATTTTACATTTCATAAATGCATTACTTTGCTGGCAAGTCATAGGTTCATATCAGTGAGATATTAAATTAAAAATATTAGATTTGCTATAAAAACTGGATGCTCCTGATGTTGAACATTGAAATTCAATTAGCATCCAAAAATATCCAGATTAATTGTATGCTAATTGTACTTCATTTGATTTTATAGAAATAAATTTATGGATGTCGTTTAAATTACCTTTCCATTTCAACAAAATTATGGTGTCCAAATTTCGGGGGCGTTATAAAACCATGATTTGTGGATGAAGACCGAATGACAATGGGATGTTTACTTGAATCTAAAGAACAAAATAACCAAAAAAAAAATAATAGAATACGTTTTAAAAATAAGAACAAATAATAAATAAAAATTAAGTTATTAAAAAATGTTTAAAAAAAAAAAGAAGAAAAAGAAATAAGCGGTAAAAAGCATAATGTACACAAATTAAAATAATTTATGTTTTTTGTTTTAATTAAAGTAATAAAAAGCATATAACAAATACTGCAAAAGAGTATAAATAAAGCTTATGTAATTTAGGAGACAAACACAAACAGATAATTCAAAAATTTAGTTAAAATGTTTTTTTTTTTAATTTTTAAAATGCTTTATTTTCTTTAAATATTTATATTTATAATTCCATAAATTGACATATAATATGATAAATTTCATAACTTTGTGTTTTTTTTTTTTAACAAAGACAATAATTTTTTAAAAACAAATATTTTATAATTTTCTTTTGCCTTTGCACCTCTTGAAAGTGAAATTACAACTTTTTTTTTATTAAAACTTATTATTATAAATTTTGTATTTATTTTGTCAGTTATTTATTACATAATACATTAACATAAAAATATTATTTAATTAAAAATTAAAAACATTGATTTTTATTTTTTAAAAAAATGGAATTCAAAGAATCATTGCAATTTGTTACCTTTCCATGTATTACACAAGCTTTATTCAAAATAAAAAGAAACGAAATTAAAATTATAAAAAAAAACACCAAAACATAATAAATTATTAAAATATTTAAAATTATAAAAAAATAATTATAAATTTGTCTATATTGAGATCAAGTTAATTGGAATGTATAATTATTTTGTATTTCTATAATTTAATTAAATATGTTTATTTTTTTAAATTATTATTTATTGTTAAAAAATACTTTTTCTTAATTAATGATTTTTAGTTTATCAAAAATGATGCTACCAATTTTTAAATAAATTAATACAAATTAATGGTTTTTAAAAGAAATAAATAACTATTTCTAAATTAACATTAATTGACATATGCTAAATTAAATGTTATTATAAAATACTTTATTAAAATTTTGATATGAAGTTAAATAATTAAAAATATAAATAAATTATACTGATTGACCCCTAAAACTTACATATTATTATACCATTATTTTACCAGTTTTTTTCAAAATCTATGCGGTTGCATTGTAAATTGCACTTTAGGGGGTTGTGCACCATTTGCCATCTATCTTCTATCTTTAACCGATTTCGACATATTTCAAATTTTTAATAACAAATGCAATAATATAAGTTAGTAAAAACCAAACTTTGAGTTTACACTATTATTTCATATTTCATAGAGATAAAACTACTAGAGGGTTTAGTTTTTGCCTAATTTTTTAATGTTTAAAACAGGAGCACATAACTATCAGAAGTTATATATATGAGTAAGTCTGCTAGCAATGTTATATATTATTTATTACTTTGATAGAAATATCTAGGACAATTGCACAATTATGTCAGCGATGTCGAAATAAAATGCGTATCACGAAAATTGTATGATTATAAGCAAACACATAATGTACTTTCAGCTTTTCCTTCTTATTCTAAGTCAATAAATGGCATAACATTTTTTGAACATCGAAATAACTTCCAGCACCACAAAATTTAATTATATGATGATAAGTTTATGGACATCAACACTTTTTAGGTTAAATTTATAATTTACTCCAATTATTTGAACATTTATTTCAAGGTAACTTAGAACATTATTTTACAAATTAGCAGCTATTATAATTAGATTCTAAAAGTTAACATATTAAATACATAAGTATTGAGTTTTTCAAAAGTATTTATGTATAATTCTGCAAAAGTTCTAGTTTCTAGATTAAAAATAAAAACATTTCACTCATTCAATTTTTATGTATATTTGTCATTGTTTTCATAAAGCTTCAGAAAGCTTTATTATAAGCTTTAACATACTTTTATCAAATTTATAAACCTCTGTAAATTATAAACACTATATTGAAATGTGCAATTTGAACGTCAATGAATGAAATTACACTTTTATATAGTTTTTACAACTTCAAATGTCGAATAATTAATTGTGTTACCGCTTTTCATCTACAATGTGATGAAAGTTATTTTGTAGAGACATATTAAGATTCTGCTGAATCTTCAAACAGATGCGAAAGAAACTAACTATGTAAATTCAATTTAGTAACATGAGATTCAGAACTTAAATTTAAAATGTTACGTATTATTTTTCTCGGTCATTTGTCCAGAGATTATTATCTGATTCTAAACATATATTCACATATAAATTGTTTGTCTTGCTTAAATAATCAGAGAACTATTGAATACTTTAGAAATTAAATTTACCTTCTTTCCATACATGATATGACAGTGAAATTTAATTTTTAAATTGTAATAAATAAGTTTGTTTTTTCGAAGCCTAATTTCAGTACCGATCATTCTATGGTATAATCGTAGTACCTCAAAGTTCATGCAATAATTACCAAATTAACCCTTAAAAAACTATTTAGATATGATTTAATTTTCTAATTATAATTTTCTATTTAATTAATATGTTAAAATTATATTATAAGGTATTAAGAAGATCAATTAATAATGATAAAAACAAAACAAAAAAAAAATGGTGAACCTAATGTACAAGTGTACTGAATAAGTTTTATATAATTTTTAAAATATTAGTGCAATTTTTTAAAAAATCAGTTTCACATCTTATAATTTTTCGGAAAAAATTTTACCTTACTTTTATAAGTTACAAAACACCACCATCACCAAATATTAAAAAAATAAAAAAATAAAATAAAAATAGA
>JANSTX010024969.1:0-15290 GCA_027564355.1 Penthetria funebris | reverse complement strand
CATTATTCTATATACTCCTTGTCGTAACATTAGTTAAATTAAAATCGAGATAGTATTATGTACTGGGATATAAATTTTGCGATAATAGCAATTCGTATTATTTGCAATTTTTGCATTTACGTTATATAGAGCGAACAGCATCCCTTAATAAATTTTACATTATTTTACAGAAATTATTTAATAAGATTACATTGCACAATTAAATATTAGGTATAGAGTTTTCATTGCACTTTGCAAATATCAAAAATATGTCTAATCCTATTGAAAACTTTTGGCGAAGTTACTATAAATTAAATCTATTCAAATAAATTTAATTTAAGTGTTTAATTGATCACCATTTTTGGCACTAAAAACTTGATACTACATGTTTTTGCAACATAATTATTTTATTACCATTTACCGCAAATACTAGATAAAGTAGATCTTCCAGAAAAAAAGTACCATGTGATTCCAAGAATCTGGAACACATTTTATAAATATTTATTAGTGGTTATAATAATTATTTGAAAACAATTTGCAATTACTGTAGCCCGAACCAATCTTAGAAGTATAGACGCATTAAAATTGTTGCAATATGTGCAACTGGTCGCTTCAGTGTATCGTATATTCAATCCTGTTGACAATCCTGTTTATCGGCTCTTGATTTGCCAATTTTCCACAAATTCTGCTTTAATATTTTGTTTGACAAGAAATTATTTACCTTATGCCTGCGAAGTATCTATTGGTGATAGCTTCGATCTTGTGACATGATGTCGTTTGACATCGTTTGTAACCATTCTAATAAGTTGAATTTCTGATCAAGTTAAGTGAAAGCTTTATATCAAATATGCAAAGTCAAGCTTGTTTATTGTACGTTTATTTTATTTACACGTATTGCTATTTTTGTTAACTACAGAATGTGAAAAAAGACAGCAATTCGGAAAGATTGTAATGTACATTGAGACGAGCTGATGAAGATGTTCTTGGGTTGTCTGATGACATAGTGACATAGACTTTAATAATGAGAAGAAGAAATATAAATTACAAAATGTAATGTACTGTACATCTGTACAGTACAAACAAAGTACAGTCAATTGAATAATGTGATTTAAAAACAAAAAAAAAACGCACGTCGGTATAAGCGTAAACGCTTTGAAAATAATTTTGCAGATCGGTCAAAATACGTCTCGCAAATTCAAATAA
This sequence comes from Penthetria funebris, assembly GCA_027564355.1. Taxonomy (NCBI): domain Eukaryota; kingdom Metazoa; phylum Arthropoda; class Insecta; order Diptera; family Pleciidae; genus Penthetria; species Penthetria funebris. Next base: position 14,108 of record JANSTX010024969.1, on the reverse strand, counting down.
CATGTGGGAAATCTGTCGTCTGATAGGAACGATGTAAATGTACTGGTAAACAAAATAGTTTAACGAGCAGCTAAATATAGCCATTTTTGAAGTTGCTCAGAGCTCAGTACCCAGAAGATCAGCTTCACGAAGATTCTACTCTATATCTGTGCGAAATAAAATGCTGCTGAATACTGGTCTTTCGAAGACATTACGTTATAATTGATTCAAAAATGAGGCTAATGAAGCTTGGTTCATCGATGTAATATTACTTTGCAGTCGTAATGCCATAAATACACGAGGTAGAGAAGCCTTTCAATATTCGAGAAATTATTTAGTAATAGGTGGTGGTGGTGATAAAGAGATTGTACATAGTAACCGTCCACAATCAGAATAAAAAATAGTAAAATTATTGTTGTAAGTTATTATTTATATTTAGAACACCGCGACAATAAAACGTATTGTGCACCTCCTGCTTACTACAGTGACAGTGTCAAAAAATTAGCACTCATGTTTGACAGAATGTTAAATTTAAAGTTATATCCTCTGTGTACTGATAATATTTAACTGACTTAATCTAGACTTGTTTTTATTTAGAATTATGTTTAATAATTTGTTAAAAGATTTTTTATTAATTATAACAATAAATTCTGATTTTAATTTAGATTAAAATGTATGTAGAATATTTACTAAATACTTTCTAAATTTACATACAAATTAGATGAAATTACATATTAAAATTAAATATTAAATAGTAATTATTCTTCAAATTACTTACATGATTTTTAACAATTATATTAAACAAACAATTGTTATTATTATTTAATTTAATTTAATATATTTATTCTAAAAAAAAAAACACAATTCTTCATGAATTTGCTTCATAACAATATAAATTTAAATGTCAAAATGACACTATTTATTGTAGTATTGCCATATTTAGTACCTTCTAAATGAATTAGAGCGCCTCTATCGGAAACACGACTCAATATTTTTAAACGAAGACGCTTTTTCACTGAAAAATTGGCCATTTTGGAAAAGTTTTTAATTGAAAGTTGTTGGTTTATTTTTTATTTGCATTATTAATTAATTTAAATATTAGTATAATTGTAGAAATATATACATAATTGTGTTTTAATTATTTTCTAATACGAAAATATGAATTTAACAATAGATTTCATGAATTTTATCCGATTAAAAGCAATTACTATGCCGACGCCTGTTTCTGATACTGTTACTTTTAGCAGAGCAAATTTTTTTCTTCATTTGTAAGTAAATTTTTATTTTTGTTTTGTTTTTATATATAATTTTTTAGTGAATATATAAATTAATTATTTATATAAATTTAATGTAATTTTATAAAATATTTGAGAATACAGGTTGAGTTTGTACTTTACAAGTGCATCTCATGAACATAACCTCATTATTGTCGGCCAACTAACCACTTACCACGCGGCAGGCAACAGCCACCCAGTTCCACTACATGTTTTATCAATAGTTTTTTTTACAGTACTTTTGATCTGTTTTCTTCACTGGTGTTGAGAAAGTCATTTTACATTTTATCTATATTTTTTTGTTTTCAATTTATCGCTTATCGTTTTATCGGAGATCGGTATCCGGAATTGTGTGTGATAGACAACTGACACTTAAAGTACAAGGGTAGTTATGTGAAACTGTGATTCGGCCAAAACTGACTTACATTTCTGAATGTTATGCTGTTTAAAAAGACAAAATTCCTGTATTGTACGAGAAAGATATTGTGTAATTTAATGTAGAAGCCTAGTGCATATCAACGGTAATATTAAATAAGTTGGATGTACTATAACTTTTTTTTTTATATATACAAATCTTTGATGGCGTGATATATAGTTCAAGAACAATATGAAATTTTTATGTCTGCCAATCGAGATCTCTATGATACTCTATCAAATGCCTTATTAATATTTGAAGGTCTCTGTTGTTTTCACTCACTGTTTGTATAATATTAGATCGATTGTGGATTATCTCTAGTACTAGGCTTTCCGAAAACGTGGAAAAGCACGTCATTGGAGAGAACCCAATGATTTATCAGTTTATAATGTGCCTTTATTAGTGCCTGGTATATTGAATCAAAGTACTGTAATAGAATTCATGTAACACATATTTAGGTACTTTTGTGATTAAATTTATTATATTTTACATGTGCTTTGTATTTCAAAAAGTAATTATCAATACAGATATTGAGATGATTTGCAAGAATTTTAAACAAAAAGCTAAAAAGAACGTTCCTCGCAAGACAGCAGAGTAATTAAGTACTTTTTGCTTATACTAAAAAAAAAAAACTTTGTAGATCCATTCAAACGAAAAAAGAGGTTTTAATTTAAATGAAAATATTATAATATACCAATGCCTGTTCTACATATAATATTATCAGTGTAGCTAACTCGATTTTGCCATATCCCAATCTGATTTTGTACAGTATCTCGCTACCGAACTTTCTCTCAAAACAGTATCGCCTAACGATTATGGCTCGAGGAAATATATTAGTAAATTTTACCCTGAACAGTTTGAATCTCGTATTGTACTCGACTGAACCCCCTATCGCCTTTAAGTCTGACTATATATACAATGTAGCGTCTCCATGGCACTCCTTTTCACCAAAATTTGTAGCCGACTGATTTCCATCAGCATTGCCATGCCACATGTGGTTTACCAATTGAGATGATTACGAATTTATGTAACTATAAATATCTATTAACTTTGACATACCCTGAAGAAAATTTTCATAATTTTATAACTCTTTTAATTAGGGTAAATTAAAGTAATTGGCATTATGGCAGAGTGCCAGAGGGTATTCGTAAAGAAACTATTTGCTTGCAAGATATTTCAATTGCATGTACTAATGGTTATAATTGAAAAACAGATTGGAAACCACTGTAATTATATTCTGAAAATGAAAACCCATGTCTAGTTACTTACCTTATATATAAAATACCTGTGATACTGTATTAACTATGTATAACTATACAGTTTCCATTCATATATGACATCAGAAGTGTTGATAACATTACCCACTAATTAGGAATTATGTAATGAAATGGCATATTATGTTACATGTACACTAGGCAACATATTGCGAAACAACCAAATTAAGTTTTACTCTGTCTATTTATATTCATTTATATTTTGTCCATTAAAATGGAAATTTGTTATTTTAGCAAATTCAATGGTAAAATGTATAATTTGTAATTCATTGTTTTGGTGCCGAATGGTTATAATTAAGAAACATCTGTGGACTACTCAACCCATTTTTGTTGTTTAACCAGAAAATCGTATACATTATATGTCAATACGTATGATATTTCGTATATAAAGATCGAATTTATCTTGTATTTCGACTATGTCCAATATCTATGGTAACAATGTTCCTATCCATTACCTATTATGATGTGATCAATTAAGCACAGATGATTTTTTTTTTTCATCATCCTTACGCTCAAAAGTTTATTGCATTCTTTAACCCAATGTCTCAATGTCACTTCGTCTATTGCACACTTTTCGCATATCATATTGAATTCAGTGTCAATATTGAATTGAATCAGATTTTTTATGTTTATAATGACCATAGTAATTATGCCAAATGTCTTCCTAATTTCTTTAAGTTTTTGGGTCAGTCGTAACTCATAGGTCACCGACCATTCATCATGAATTTTAAATGTTTCAGCTCAGTTCAGCTAGCCTAATTTCGAATTAAATAATGATCTATATGACCTGCCTTACAATATGATTAGTAATGCCAAATACTGGCTCTGTAAAGCTGTTACTGGATGCATTAACATGCAATTTATCAGCTTTTTTGTTTCCGTCATAATCCCAATGCACGGTAGTTCATATAATAGTAACTCGATTCGTTGAATGCCCATTTTAGATTCTGATGTGCACATTTTGCTATTGCATATACTTATGCCTGAAATATTTAACCCATCTGTGTACCAGATAAGACTTTGGCTTTTATTATTTCATCTCATTTTGACATTCATGTCCGCATCAGGCATGTGTACCTTAAATAATTTTTAGAACATATGTGTATTTTGTGTTAATATTGAAAACTTTCAAATGGCCTGCGATCCGTTCATAATTGTCTAGTCTTGAAAAACTTTCATCTGTATCCGCTATTACAATGTTTTTTTGTAGAATAATATTACATTTTATTACAGCAGACTTACTTCCGTTATGAACGACAGGCAATACTCGAGGTTTTACACATTATCTTGAACAGTAATTTCATCAAATGATTGTGATTAAAGGACTATAACTGTAGACTTTGATTTGGGTTCCAGAATGTATGAATAAATAGGGAAAGGACATATTGTTAATGAACTCTATTTTTTTTCCATTTGGTGTGACGATATGGAAGACCAAGAGAAAAATGCGTATGCCAGTAAAGGTCTTATCAGGTGTTTCTTACAAAGAATCTTTATTTTTTTAATCGAACCTACTGATATGTTTTATGATCTGAGCAATTGAATGTAATGGACGAAATAATTTTGGCAGTAATGTCGTCAAGATGTGTGACTTAAACTTAAAGGAGTTTATGATTTTATCTTTTATATTATATGCTATTGATATTTTATAGTCTATGGTCATTAATGAATAGATAGTAGATAAGGTTAAGTAAGTCGACCAGCATCAAAAAAATAGTGTTGCCTGACATTTATTCAGATTCAGACTTTACCAGACTTTTGATATAATATAGTTTTTTTTTTTATTTATTTTTTTTTTTAAGTAACCACTTGTGGAGACTGTCTGACTGATATGATAACTAGGATGTTTACGTTATTTTTGGCGAACATTTTACTATATAGAGAAAATAAATCATTGAAAATTGTATTTTTACGTCATAACTATTTGTACATTTTTATATGCACGACATATGGGCATAACAAATAAATCGACTATATGATACATATTCAGAATATATACCCTTTATTGTGTAATCCTTAAGGGTTGTAGATAGTAGATTCGTAGAACTTAAACATGAACATATTCTTTTATGACGAGAACTTGACTATTATATAATATTTTATAACCCTTTACCCCATGTGTATATAATATACACTTACATGTGATGTGTGTGTTATACTTCATAATATTATGTGAGAAAATTGAATGCCTGTTCAATAAAATTTCACTTAATAACTTTTTCATTACATGTTAACCCCAGCTTTTCTTTTTGTTTTTTTTTTTTTGTTATAAAGAATTAAGCCTATAAATATTTAATATTCAACATTAAAGGCAATGGATACCCATTGATTTTCACTATATCCTTATATTTTATATTCGATTTAGTGCATGTATACTGTTCTGTCCTCCTATGTATGAACTCGAAACATAAAATATATCGGCAAACACAGCTGAACTTTGTAAAATTACGATTCCACCAATCTACCCTTATTGGAAATTTGCCAATAGAAAAGTGGATCTACGTAACTAATTTTTTTTTTTTTTTTTTTTGTTGATTTCGATATTGTTGACACTTAAGTTATAAATGGTTCAGCTAATTTTTAATTTTCTTTCTGTTTTTTATAACTCTTTTTTGATTTATACCTTTCTGTATACGAGAATAATGCTCGTAAATAATATTTATTTATGTTTACACAATATTGTTTGTATAAGGAAATCATCCCTTACAGATTTTCAAGTAACTGTACTATATACAAGTAGTTATTTTATTATTTATTACAACCGTCATTGTTCTTAGCCAGACATTTCACTTCATTCTACATCTTACCACTGCTACCAGCCTCTTTAATAACAGTTCATTGTCACGATATTTTTTTTTCGACCAGAGGTATTTACTACCCTATGAATTTCATTCATATTAACAGATCTATAGCCCAATTTTATTCAAGATTTTGGAAACAATTATTAACCTCAACATCATATCTAATCTGGAATCCAATAATTCAATTATTCATGATCGACAATATGGTTTTCGATTTGAAAGATCAACTGGAAATATTTTGTTCTATTTGAGTGCGACTTGGATGATTGCACTCGACATATCCAGGACATTTGACAGAGTTTGTCAAAGGGCATTATTATCAAAACTGGTCTTTCTTATGCTATTCATCCTAATTTGAGGGCATGGATTTCAAATTTTCTGAAGGGTCGCTCGATTTGGCATCTTATCACCAATGAAAGGAGTTTTCTTAGTGACAACGTAATATAATTATTTAATGAGTGTCTAATCTAATAACTTTTGAATACTATGAAATTATATTACCATGTATTTTATCATACAGTAGACGGTTTGCAGAAATCCTGTAAAACACTGCAGAAGTTTTATGATAATTAGCCAAAGCACCAGTGCAATATGTTGAACTATGGTTTCGAATTAATAGTGTTCTCCTGTGCAATAACCAAAAAAAAATTATCACTAAATCTGAGCCCAATTCATCATGGCAATTGTTCTGTTGAAATTGCCATTTAATACATGACTTGCTCGGTTGTCACACTTGCATTCTGTCGAATTTTCGACTATGTCTCGTATATGGAACCATTTTTCTGGACATGTGGTGCCTGAATATTACAGCCCAATCAAATGTTCACAAATTCCTGCGGCCATATCATCCTCCTGCGTCGCTGTGGGTCAATAAAAAGTTAATTTGTGTTTTAAACATTTAAAGGGTAGTCATTTCCTAAAGAATAACTTTAATATAAACTTAAAAAAAATATCACTAAATCTTGTCAAATAACTTTTACAATATTGCAAGCTTTTTACCTATTCTACTTTTGTTTAATCGACTTCAAGACAGCATTACGAGGAGTAATCAATCTTCATTAGTCTTTAAAATATTTACGCTTCGAACTACTCACTATACTTCACTAGTTCACTGTATGAGCTAACAATCATATGTCGTCGGTAGAGACATTTTATTTTGTTGTTTACCTTTGTTAAGATGATTAAGAACAAATCTGGCGACAAATTTCCCCAAATAACATCTGAATATGGATTAAAGTCATCACCAAGCTTTTTACCATGTAAGATTCTGTACACGATAAATGAGAATAAATGGCATTGTATGATCTGAAAGTAGTCTGTTCTTTACGAATATTTGTTTTTGCATATACTTCAGCAATCCGTTGATAAAACTTAGATTTTTGAACGTCTCGATTACCGTCTATACCAGGTTGCTTACGACTATTGTCAACTCTAATATCAAACGGACATTATTGCACCGTCCTTTTCATCATAATGTTACGAGATGGTGGATGAGGATATCGATAATCAAGTTATATTGTATGTCTATGTGAGAAAAAATCGTTTCTTTAACATAAAGAAAAATCGAAAAGAAAGGTGAAAATGTAAAATTGAAAATAAGCTAAATATATGAGGATTAATGCCGTCAAAATAAATGTACCTTCGCATAAATAAAATTTTTGATGGAAAGCAATTTCGTTTAATATTATCTTTTTACCATGAAAGATATTTTTAGCTTTAAGTTCTTCATATAATTCAGTAAATGTGATGAGATGATGGTGAAAAGTTAGTGTGAGTATATGGCAACGTCACAGAGTTAATTTAAAATTTGGTAAAATATTCTATACCGTTTTTCCATCCTTTGTTCAGTAGTATTTCGTTTCATATCCTTTTTCCATTTTTTTTTTTGTCTTTGAAGTACAAATTTCCCATTTTACTGGATGAATGGTGTAGTTGCCATCATCATTATCGACTCTATATCGGATATAGGGATTGAATATGCTCTGATACTGTTAGTCACTGTATGGTTATATATGACGTGACATATTGTATATACATATATCTACAACAGTTTTTAAAGGATCTGTAAATGGGTGGTTGATGGTTTCCATGGTTTTACCATCAACATCATTGAGTTTGTGATGGGATAACCGCAATTATGTTTAAGAAATTTAAAATGTTGTTGACCTTTAATATTTAAATTAATCATGCATTTCTCAGTCAATAAATTATGAAGATTTTGGTGTACATAAATTCTATTAGTACGAGTATTACATAAGAAATCCTATTGAATAATTTGTGTTGAATTTGAACGAAGGTGTTATACTCGTGCTTTATTTTCAGTCTTACAGAATATCTACATGACGCTATATGTATATGAATTTTAGGCGAATATGCAGGATAACAAAAGACCCGATTATTAATTTATTATGTTTAGTGAAGTGTGACAGGCGGTTTTGCCTATCACACGTCATATGAAATATTTCATTGGATTCAAGTATGATTGTTGCGAATAAAAGAACTGTAAAATATAATTTTATAAAAATAGTTGTGCTAAATGAGAGTTTTATGAGATGATGTCGATTTATCAAATTATTTATGTGTCCAAGCGATCAACATATAGTTCAGCACTTTTTGTTGGCACCATTTACTGGTCCACCATAATGCCTTGGTCAATGAAAATAAGCAAAAGACAATTATTTGCAGTAACATCAATCCAAAGTATCACTAGTGTACACATTACAAGCAGTCGCTAGTGTACACATTACAGATTATCAAAATTATCGATAGTTTTTGGGTGCTTTTTTTGTGTTTCCTATGATCAGTGAACATTTCGTCATCAGAAATACCAAACTTTAAAATGCTATTGAATTTCTTTGGCATCGGCCGGTATTAAATCTTGTACTTTTTTTATTTTATAAGATTGCAATTTAAGTTCATTGCAAGTACGCAACTTCGGTAGAAAAGGTTAAACGGAATCCTCAATATTTTCGCGTGGTCACCAACCAGCTAATGTCGCGTGAGTATTGCCTCGGATCTGACCATATATTACATCTTTATAATCTGTTAATTTTTTGACATTGACTTTGCCTAGACTCGAATCGAAGTCTTCTATGTATTCTACACGAAGACAACCTTATTTAGATAATGGACTGCTAGTATTTGGAAGATAGTTATTGAGAATCTAAATGATTCTGCGACGTTAAAAGTGTCTGACAACACCCCAACACTAACCCCGCTCTCTATTAAGCCCAAATACGTGGTTCTGGTTTTTCCACTCGTCATGTATAGAAAATTTGGTGTCCGAATCTATGTCAGGCAACAACTTTTGTAGTCAGTTCTATATATGGTAACATGGCCGGGTAGAAGGTTTTGTATATTACGTCGTAACCCTTGAGGTACTGCGTGAGGGTGTGAGTTTGAAGTAGATTTGCGTGAGAAGCATTCATTAATAATTTAATGGATCGAATTCTAGAATAAAAAAAAAACAAAAAAAAATTTAAAATATAAATTTCTAAATTGAATATTTTAAAATATTATTTACAAAATAATCTAAAAATGTAAGAATTTATACATGAAACAATTTACAAATCTCGTCAAAATGTAAGGTCAAATTTGTTAGAACAACAGTCTATTGTTTTTAAAAAAAACTTACGGTTAGTTAAAACTAATTATTGGGATCGGATGATATTAAATTCATTTAAGACTTTGTTAGTTCTTTCGGTCGATCGGTACAGTTGGACGTGGTTTAAATTGGTCAATGAAATTTGAAAAGTTTTCAAAAAAATTATACTTTTTTTTGTTTTTTTTTATTACTTGTTTTCCTATTTTCATTAAAAAAATTTTTTTTTTTTTTTTTTTTTTTTTAAATTATAAAATGTGTTTTATAAATTTTTTTAAATTAAAATAAATTCACTCATATCTCTAAAGTTTATAATTTCAATTAAATTCATTTAAATGCATGTCTTTCTTTCAAAAGTATGTACTCTTTAAAATGAGAGCTGTTAAAATTCAGTTATTCTCTTTCTATTTAAAATTTAATTGAAAATTACAATTTTTAATTTTTAAAGTAACTGTTATCAATGACATCATTTTTGTTTTAAAATTATATGTTCTTTTAAATGTTTAAATAATAATGCTTTAAGAGTTTAAGAGATACCATGGTGATTAAATTTGTGATTTCATATTAATTTTTTTAAAAATTAATAGTAGACATTGTGAGTGATTTTAAAAAAAGTTTCAAAATATTTAAATAAATAAGTGTTATTGTTTTATGTTCCATCAATTTAAATACGATGCGAAAACAGAAATATTTTCGCATACAAAAATTTCGAACTTTTCTTGAAATTGTGATGGAACATTAATATTTTCAGTGATTCTCAATAATCAATCCATAGAATGAACGAAAATAGCATCAAGCCATCGGTATATTTCTCCAATTTCTTTAAACAAATTTTTTCTTACTTTTAAAACATTTCCATATATGATTTTGCAAGGTGGTATGGTGGTTTTGTAATTTGGTAGTGTAAAACACCACTGATCTATCAAGACAAGACATTCACTGGACCGGACTGAATTCTATTGAAGTGAAATTTTATCTAAAAACTTGCTTTCTTTAGACGGTGTTGCACCAAAACATCTTAAGTATTATTGAATTCATTAACCTTAGAGTTTTTAAAATGAAGCCAATTTTATTTTTTTTAAATTTTTTAACCAAAGTTTTTCTTACTTTTAAAATGTTTTTTCCATGTATGATTTTCCTTACAAATTTATTATTTAAATTAAACATTGTCATGGTGGTTTGTTGGTGTAAAACCCCATTGAACTATCATGACATGACTGACCGCTGACTGAATTCCGTTTTAGTTGGGTCTCCAACATTATAGAAAATTTAAAGATAGTAGCTTTTATAGAAATTAATTATTTAAAATGCAGGTGAATTTGATATGAACAAATGACATATTTTTTCAAATTTTTATTGAATATAATTTCGAACTTCATCATCAGGTCAGACAGAGTCTTTCCTATAGACTATTGAATTCAATACAATAGTATACTATTTTGGGTCCTCTATTTCGTCTTTGAATATAAACAAACCATATTTTGGGGGGTAAAAATTTAAAAAATATAAAATTAAGAAGTTTTCAAACAAAAAGATAAAAATGAAAGCGAGGTGTTGTCTATGGTACTCTTAGTCGCATTTTAAGTACACATATATTTTCCATTTTCATTTTAGTTTTCATACTTTTTTTTTTGTTGTTTTGAAGTAGCAACAGTTAAAAGTGCTTCAAGACTTTTTATAAAAAACAACTGTCCACATTTTTTTTTTGTTTTATGTTTCACAACAACATTACCATCTCACATATTATAATAATAATAAATATATCATCTATCTTCATAGCTTCTAAAACTTCTTTAGACCAAAACTCCAACCTCGAACTTTTATCTCGTTTTAATGTCTATTCGGCTGCTGATGAGATGATCTGAAAAGAATATGTAATTTTTTTTTTAAAGGAAAGAAATACATAATTTTTTAAAGGTTTTTTTTTTTTTCGTTTTATAATTGGAGTTATTTTTAAAAACATATGTTCTTTAAAGTGAGTAACAGTTTACGGGACAATATCATACTTAATTCTGTTTCTGTTTTGTAAAGTGTAGAATTGTGTTATTTTTATAAAAGAAATTAAAATTTTTATTCGAGGATGCTCCAAGTAAAAGATTGTGTTTGAGTTAAAGAAATTTTTGTAACCATAACGATTTTGAAATAGAATAAAAGGATACAATTATTTGAATATCGGAATATCGATTAAGGGGAGGTTTTTAAATTATATCAATAATTTTAACCGTTACATGGAAAATATGCTTTCATATTATATTAAACCTTGACTTTGTAGATCACTTTCATTGGGACGATGTTTCATGGTAAAAGATTATGATAAACAAAGTATAGAACTGTTTTATGGAGGTTTGCAGTCAGAACTTAAAGTTTATACCATTTAAAAACTTAGATTGTTTTTAAAATCGTTCATCAAAGACTTGAACCTTTACCAATTCTAAACTAAACTCTACATACAAATTGCAAAAGGTGTTTGAATCTACATGTAATTTATGTAATAACCCAACACATTAATTACTTTTGAAAGTGTATTACTTTTAAACGACATGTAAACTTATGATGAATAGACCTCTCCTTGTATTCCCATTAATTCTTGAAGATGCATTCACAATCTGTTGTATATATTGTGTTTTGCATCGCGGAAAACTTAGTATTATTCTTGATACACATTTAGGTGTAAATCAGCAATATGTTTTATTACCATTATTTCTCGTGGCGTGCACATTTTTTTATCACTTCTTTTTCTTCCTAAACTAGTTTAGGATAAGGTTAAACCCTGAGCCACTTGATATTATTTTACATTAGATAGAGATTCTGGTGAAATTAAAACTACTTGTGTAATAAGGTTACAAATTGAACTAAAAATTAATATATAAAGAAATGCGAAACTAATGAAGATTGGTACGTGCATGTTATGGATTATCGGTAGTAAATCGTAGAGTGTAGTAACTCTTGTAGTTAGTCATTTATGTTGCCAGTTATGTAGGTTTACAACCGAAGTCGTAAGAACAGTGAGTAGTGAAGTTCGATAATTCGTTTAGACTAAATCATAAAGTATTTTGTTAGATGAGTTTTGTCAATTATTTTAATTTTCTGTGGCTTGTAACAAGAGAGTTTACTAGATCGACAACAATAGTATGATTCTGATTATTTATGATTCTGATTATTTAGGTAAAGTAACTCCAATGACTAAATCATGGAGAATATAACTGTAATAATTTGGTTGTTATTCATAGTTAGAGTCGTATTATACGCCGATTATTTAGGTAAAGCAACTCCAATGACTAAATTATGGAAGGTTATAATTGTAATTATTTAGCAGTAATTTTGCCATTTCTATGGCTTGCTATCAGAGACGTAAAGTAAGTAAACATAATATATACTAAATGTTTATCATTAGCTGTAGCTAAACTTATGCAAACAATCTCATACACATAATTTAATTACATTTATCAATTAGAATAATAAACAGGAATATGAATTAAGGATACATAATTACTTTATTAGCAAATATTGTGGTTATAGCACTACGAGTTATAGTACATTATTTTAGCAATTTGTGTATTACTCATGTAATTACACTATAATTACTGTAATCAAAACACTTACCATTTTTGTATATATTTTAAAGTGGTTTCATTAAAAATAATATGAAATTGTAAAATTTTAAACATTTCTCATACAAAATACTTAATTTGTTTTCTTGATGTTGTTTTTCTGGTTTTACAAAAAAAAAAAGGAACTATGGCGAAATATATCTGAGTAACAAATACCCGTAAACAATGTTTTATAACTCATGTCAAAAATATGGAAAATCGTAATATAACAAAGGGAAAACAGAAAGAAAAACAGTGAAAAATCGTACGTTTATTAGACAATATGTGGCACTTTAGGGGGAAAATTTAAAAGGTCATTGGGGCTGAAAGATATGCCAGAGATATACACACTTAACTGTATATAAGTATTCACGTAAATCTAAACGCTATTGTTTTTCGCATACATTATGCTGAGAACCCCCCCATTAAATACATATATATACATATATATTTTATGTTTGTTTTCTTTGATTAATGACTGGAACAATACATCAAAATGTTGTGAAGGATAAGCGGTTCAATTTTCTGCAAATTAACTTTCAATTAGCCTTTTTCCGATTTTCTCATTTAAATGCGAACAGTATTCGATTTTATATTACACCCATTTTATTATAAGAAGCAACACACATTGAATACTTCAAATAAAATTGTGACCGAATAGATTGACGGCAATATATGGACCAAATAATTAAACCTTGCCCTAATCACTTCCCAGACTATATTGTAAATTGCGATAAGGAGTAGAAAATGTTGTTGGACAGCAGTGTATCAAACTACAAATCTTATAATCGCAATTCAATTTTAGGCATCCCAATCGACGTAAAGGGATACATAATATTATTTATTTTTGAATAATTTTAAAATTTGCAGATCTTTATAATGCAAATTGCCGGACTAATGCCGATTCACGTGAAAAGTATCCTTAATGGTAATTATCGTGCTAAACATTAATTTTGGCGAAGTATTAGTAATGATTTTCTTGGTAGAACCATCTATAAGATGGCATTTTGATGGCTATTTTGTTGAGTCGCTTTCTGTGTTCTGTACAAAATTAGACAGAAGTGCTTATAATTGAAAAAAAAGTTGATTTAAGCATATCCGTCCGTCTGTCCGTCCGTCTGTCCGTCCGTCTGTCCGTCCGTCTGTCCGTCCGTCTGTCCGTCCGTCTGTCCGT
>JANSTX010024958.1:0-15292 GCA_027564355.1 Penthetria funebris | reverse complement strand
ATTCACTAAAATGATATCTTCAAATCGAATGCTTTTTATATTGTATTGAATTTGTCATTGTCAAACAATACAACTTCACATAACATTAATTTACCCAATATTTCAAGTTTAATATTAAAAAAAAAAAAACTGCAATGTTTTTTTTTATCAAAAACCTTTGAAACAAACCTATTTTCTAATAAATTAAAAAACACATTTTAACACTTATACTATGTGCGTGTACCTATTGCAATCTTACATCTAATTTATATTCCAAGTGAAAGTTTTTAATATAATTTGTGTGTAAATATGCATTAAATGTAATTATATTTGGTTGAATTTGTCAATTAAAACAATTCATTGAATAAGAAAATTTGCGTGGAAATTTGAATTATTATTAAAAAATTAAATAATAAACAATTATTCAAAATCCAAGAAAAAGAACAAATCTTAGAAAATAAAGCAAAAACAAAAGAGCTGTTTTAGGCGACGAACTCATTTCAACATTCTTAATCACATTGATGTTATAAAGAACAATTATTTTGTGACTGAAGAAAACTGCAAGATATTTCGATTTTCCAATGTTGGTAATTATTAAAAAATATTGATATTTTTGCCTAGTTCACTGTAAGCAAGTGATGTTTTAGGTACATTATTAATATTGTATATATTTATTATATGGTAGAACCGATAATTTCAATAATTAATTTGCCTATTAATTTTGTAGATGAATTTTAATATTGCATTAATAATGTGGAAGATCTTCAAGTTTGATGAAATTTTCACTAAAACTAAATGCTGATGTCTATAAGCCCCCACCTCTCAACCGGACGAGGTCGAGACAAAACTTTATGAATAGAAAATTTCAGACGAACACGAAAATACTTATTTTTGGGAAATAGCAAGTGTTGTTGTTAAGTTATCATAATTTAATCCACTTGCGAAACGTTTCAGATGAAATTTTACTGACCTGTCTCCTACCCTCCCATGTGAGGCGAGCGCGCAGTTGACATAAAATTATTGTACTCAGTGCGGATGCCAAAAAACGATCAAGTGAATTTTTGGCACAAAAAAAATTTATTGCATTATCTGAGTAAAAATCAGAAGGATTACCGCACGTCTAGCAGTAAGGAGAACAATTTTTAAAATGATTTTTTAGCGAAACACACAAATATACAAATATATGAAATTGAACATTTAGAACGGTTCCCAGTAATCGATCCCACATTGATCAAATGGTTTACCAGGCGTGACCCGCTGTTGTGATGGAAGGTCACCCATAAGTTGTGTAGGCGTTTTTTAGGTTTACCCTAAAGCAGACAATGCAAGATTTACATACAGCTCAAAATCGAATTGGCATCGACAGTAGTATACGCTTATGTTTTTGATAAAGTCAGCATGTTACGCTAATTTTATTTTAAATGTGCTCTGTCATATTCTAGTCTATTTTGAGATCCTTCAAGATTGACATTTTAAAGATTCACTTTTTAACACCATGTCTAGTACATGTTTAATCTCACTATCGAAAAATAATGATGTAAATTTAAAATAAGTATATGATCACAGGGATACTATATTTTTAAACTCTCTTAAATTGCAATATATGGCAATTAATTAATTCGTGATTTTTTTAAAAAATACAATAACAAAATGTATTTACAATTTATAAAACATAAATGCTATTAACATTAGTCAGACCATTCATTCATTCATTCATTCATTTACTTACGTGTTCACAATAATTAGAATATGAAAGAAAAAAAAAACCTGAAGAAATCTCGGACAAATACCACTTATACATACTTGTATGTAAAAAAAAATTGAGGCATATTCTTGGCCATATTTTCGTCTTATAAACTACTGGCAATAGAGTGTAGTATGCAGTGAAAAAAAAAAAACACTATCAAGTTAAACCACGGGCAACAAACGAGTAATAAACGGTGAATTCTTAACAAATTATTCAAGGTATGCGAGCGTATACATTCTTTCGTATACTTAAATTAATTAAAAATAAGGTAAAATTAAAAATTATTTTATTTATTTTGTAATATTTGGAAAACTAACTACTACTATTTATATACTACACGTACGTTTACGGATAATAGCATAGCATATAATAACGTAAGTAATTGTTAATTTTAATGCAATTACAACTATATGATAGTTTTGATATAAAGAATTATGAGAACATGGATATCATGTTTGTTATAATAATGAAGAGGTATAAATATATTAAGAAATCAATGCCACGTAACATAATGACGAGTAATTGGTAAACGATGTTACATTACATTACGATTGGTATATCGCAATATTTATCAAATACATCATTGGGTATCCAGTCAATTTAAAAGCGATTAAGAGCGACACAAATTGTTTTATACATAATAACTAAAAGGGTTCGTCAAGTGTCACCCAATTAAAAATGCAATGCAGTTTTATCAGTTGCCACTATTAAATTTAATTATCTTTGGCGTAAATAATATGGCACATCAAGTCTTCCGATGAATGCATCGCACGATGCACGAATGTAACAATCAGTTGAATTCGTTGTGATGTCGCACATTGAATCGCAAACTCACCAAATATTTGAGTTTCACCACTTGCGTATATATACATGCACGTTTTTCAGTGTCTTTGATCATTGAAATTATGAAGGTGTTAAATATTGAACTTTTTGTATCTACAGGCATAATACAGAATTCAGTCAGAGTCGAGATTTCACCATCCAATTCTGGAAAATGATACTAAATCATTCCATGTGTCATGCTGTTGAATTTCGAGAAGTCACAATTGTAAAAAGAAAAGTAGCAGACTAGATTGAAACATCAAGATTTTCTAAATATAATCTTTAATGACATTTATATTGAATAAATAATAAATTACACTTATTATGTTTTCGTGATACATCAACAACTCAGCTTGCACTTGTTCGCGATAAATATTAAAACGTATCACGTTATCACGGTACATATATAATATTTAATATATTATAGGTCCACGTGAGCTTCAGTCAACACTTTTACAGGGGTATCTGGAGATCAATTTTCAATAAAACATCAAACGTGATTCTTAATCAGCACGTCATTCATCTAGTTACGACAGTCAATCGATTCAATTCTCTTATCTAGTTCCTACCTTAAAACTGATACCTACTTTAACTTCTTGACATTATTTTACTTATTAATAGACTTTGATTTCGTCGACATAAAATTGAGCGAAAAGTACAGAAGAATTAATATTTTCTTATTTAATTATCTCCAACATTGGTACTTCTTCTTTCCATTATCTTATTCCTGCCATAATATAAACTGGTTTCGTGAATCTTATTTGAAATTTATACAATTCTTATCAGTCATTCGAATAGCATATCTATGTATTCAGTTATACATTTAAATATTTTAATAGAGTGTAGCATAAATCCCCAGCTATTTAGTTTGTTGTTGAATTGTTTTTTCAACCAGTCGACAAACACGACATTAGCACCATCTTTTTAGTCTCGATCACATGCCATTTGTGACATATACCGTGATCGAGTTACCGGTGACACCGTGTGGAGCTAAGGATTGGTTGAGTAATTTCGATGATAGTGTCGGCTACATCATTCGTCACCTTCAGATTACATAACCTTTTGCATTCACGTGATACCATCGGAAATATAGTATATGTCAATTGTATGGCGTAAGATCGTGACCAAAAATATATATAAACATCTCACCAACACCTTTAGCCTTATATCTCTATGGTTCACAGTCTATTGGTAACCAAATTGGTTTTTCAGCTGACATTTGATGTTAAATGTGTATTGGAAACGTCAAATCGATAGCATTATTTCGTTCTATGTGCCTTTGAGAAGAAAACATTTAGATAAACGGATATTTGAATTGAATTGATTTAAACAGTCAGTTGCATTATTCACAAATTGACTTTTGTTAATGTACGACTATGTTAATCTTAATACGTTTGTAAGTAGATTAATATTGTCCTGTTTTACAACATTAACATTATCAAGTAGTTATCAAGTAAATAAGACAAATTAACGTAGGTAGACATAATCATGCATTCTTCCATTATTACTTTACTTTCCAATATTGAATTATTAGTGACTAATATAAGATTCCTTTGTATATTTCATTATAAATGGCCACATAATTTAAAATCAAAATTTCGAAACACATTCAATTTGGTAACTACGAGTATTTTTGCAAAAATTTCATTAATGCATAATTAAAAAAAAAAAAAAAAAAAAAGATTTAAATTATATTCTTCTCACTACTTACTGTCTTTTAAATATACAATTTAATATGTGTATTAACCTAAACAATAGTATCTTAAATTTAATGGACAAATGGACAACAATAATAATAATCACTTTCTAAGACATTTTTAATAAGATATGTGAACATTCATTTCATTATGGTGTCTGTCCACTAATGGTTGTTATTAATTTGAATATATTAAATTAATAATAATAAAATTTCAAAAAATCTTATCGTTATGATCAACATAAATTTTGTATTATTCAACAATATTTCAACATTTAAATGAATTGCTGGTGAGGATCGACCATTCTGATGAGTTGAATTCCTGATAAAGGGTTTACTGTACAACAACGAGGTGGTTGTTGCGAACAGAATTTTAAATTACCATAAACAAATTAAAATCAGTTAAAATTATAATTGCTTGGAAGAAGTTGGGTACATATTTAAGAACTAACAATAATTTCACCAACTTAGGTAGCTGTAACTCGCAATGTCTAAATATTTCAATTACATGTGAAATAATCAACAAATATGGCCTCTGACAGGAATACGATCACGATTTTTAGTTTATATTAATGAACAGGATTTGGAATCAAAAATGTTAGAACCATGCTTGAACAAACGAAGCTGCCAAGGGTGACACATTAATTTAAGTGATATAAGCGCAAAGTTATTGAAAAACTTTTGTATTTCTTTATGGAAAACCGAGTCACATGGATCATAATAGTAACGGTTCAGTTTATTGCTAGTCTTTCCGACTAAAAGAAAATATTTCGATCAAAGCAACTCAACAAGATTCAAGAATAATGTAAAATTTGTAATATAAATTTGAGCACCTACAGAACAAGCATTAATATGGCTGACAAAGATGCATTTTTTAATCAATACACAATGCTAATGCAATTGATCCGACTACTAAACGCAGCTACTCAATTTTAACATGAAGGACAGTTATGTTCCAAATAATATACCAGGCATTTGTTAGTGTGATATTTAATGCTCATACGCTGCTGAAACAAGTTATGCTTTGTAGATTACTTTGCAGTTTAATTTATTTTGTCGTAGATAATTTATTATTAGGTTATCATCATACAGCCATCGTTTATATTCCAGAAAAGATCTCACTACAAACCACTTTATTTACAAGTAAAATTTATGTTTTACCTGCTAATAAACAAAAACTACATAATAATAAAGATGTTTAAATGTTAGATCTTTGTATTTCATATACATTTTTATCAAATTTAAATTGCGAACTGCATAAACCAGTCATAAAATTTGATACATTCCTTAAATAATTCAGAACTATATACCACCAACACCCCCATAATACAAAAGGATATTTATTGTATGTAATTAGATTATATGGTCCATCACAAAACAAGGATTGAACTTGTTATCGCATCAAAAGTTATTATCAGATGTGTTACCACTCCTTAGGAAAGGTAAAATTGATTCTGTGAATTGAACCACCAAAGAAAAATAAATAAATAATTGCCATAAAGAAGAACTACGTACTACATCTATCAAGTACATTGTGTACGTTACATTATACTATACAACTAAATTAAAATCCTCTGCTCCGAGAAGAATTATAAGAAACTCGTTTGTCTTATTGTATTTTCTATGAAAAAGAAGAACAAGTTTTTATTTTTATACGAAATAGTTTGTGGCTAGAGGTGTATTTGTGAGTGGAAGACATAATTATAATTATTTATAATATAAATGAATAATAAAAACTGATTTAATATATGTTTTTAAACAAAAAAAAAAATATAAAATTCTTTATTTACCTGTATATTATTTCGTTTAACTTCATAACTTAACCAATTATCGGTTGTAAATGCAATTGATAGTAAAGCAACAGCAATTATTCCACAAATAGTTGCTAATGATAATGTAATTGCAGAACAAGGCATTTTCTCAAAAATTAGTTTTTATTACTTTTTTTATTTGAATCACAACAGAAATTTAAAAACAAAAAAAAAAGAAAATCACTGATATTCTAAAACTTTAGGTTTTAATAAATTTCATTCACTGATATTCAGCTGTATCCAACCATTAATTAGAAGATAAATAGGCACAAAAATTTAAAATGTTATTAAAACAGGTGAGTAAACTGTAAAAGAAATTTAAAACAATATTTTATTACACACAAAAATAACAATTTTTTTTTTTCGTTTTAGTTAAAATTTCCAACAAACCGAACCACACCAAACGAATGATTATTTTCAACTAATTTGAAGATTTTTTTTACTAACAACACAATCCACAAAAATGAAATTGAATCGGTTAATATGACGAATCGTTAAATTAATACATATCGTACTAGATTTATTTATAATTTTATTTACTTTTCGTTCTAATTAGGAACATTAGAAACATAATTTGCTTTAATTTTAAACATTTTAACATAAAATTGAAATTTTAATTTTATTATAAATATTTTTATTTGTTATATTAATTTATTGCCGTTTAAATTCATAATACATTTTTTTTTTTATTTTTTACCCCCCAGTGTACATCATATAAACGAAACTATAAATTCATTTGATAGGTAAATGTCAAAACAATTTTAGAAAGAAATGGAAGAAAATGTGTCAAAAGATATAAAAAGTAATTCGAAAAATAAAATTCATAATAAATCTAATGATAATCGTAAAAGATTTTATAGTGAATATCATTCTATGAATAGAAGACCAACGTCTAAGCCATTTGAACGTAAAAACGATATTTACATAACAAATAAATCAAATTTTAAGGTAAACCACATACACTTTTTTTTTTGTTCTTCATTGAATTTCATTTTATATATTTTGTGTAATTTATTACAATATTTTGTTTTTGTATTTAAATTTATAATTAATAACAGGCACAATTAAAGCAATGTGAAAAGTTGCTCAATTCAGACGAACATGAGGAAATATTTTTGCATTGTCTTGGTGCTGCTATTACACGTGGTATAAATTTAGCATTAACATTGGTCCAAGAATCTGATCATGGATATGCTTATGAAGCAAATACTTCTACTATTCAATTAATTGGTAATTTATTTGGAATGAAACTTAATTATGTTGTTGAAATATTACATATATGTGCCGATATTAATAATGTGTATTTACCTCAATTGATTTGGTAAAATTTGTGTGTGATCAACTATCATCAAGGTTACACTAAATCTATTTACATTTACGTAATGTCATCGGTAACACGATCACAATATATGCCAGCAATTGTTTTATTGTCGTTTTGTAAACTAATTTCTATAAACCGCTAACAAACTAGGTAGTTGAGAACTTATACAATACTCTACTGAAATATTCAAATGAATAATATACTTAAATGCAATATCACCACTCCTCACACCCAGAGTAGAAACTATACATTTTCGGTAGGATTGTTTCCAAAGTAAAAATAATATTTGCATTTCGTGTACAAATGTCCCATTTACCACTAAACAGGGAAGAGTAAACTTTTTTGCTAGAACCTCAAAAAAATGTCAATAACTACAATAGCTACATACAGAAAAAAAAAATATGCAGAATATGTGTAAAGAATACGTCAATAGTATTCTGTCAAAATTATATATTTTTTTAAATTATTAAGCGAGAAAGAAAACATCATACAAAACTTGGCAAAGAACTTGTAATGATTTTAGCAATGTATAAAATAGCAAAACGGGAATCAAAAAAAAGGGGCGGTAGCTATTGCCAAATCTAGAGCCACAAATCAACTATATGAGCGTCTTGAATCTGGCGATCAAAACGATATACATGTACAAAATTGCTGTACAAAGAAATGGTGCAGGCAAAGCGCTGACATGTATTCAAACTCTCATATTTATTATAAAAAAAATGGTGTCTGTGAAACGCGATTTCGTAAAAATTGCCGTATTAAATTTTAGCTTGATGGGATGGTATCATATTCTGTTAAAATGCCCAACGATTAGAACTAAATTATTTTTATGTTCAAGTGATCAACGTATCGTTTAGCACCTTTTATTATTGCAAACGAGCAAAGAGTGACCAATTACAGAATTTACAGTTAATGCAGCTCAAAACATCACAGAAGCAACTGCACTCTTTTGTATATTGTAAGACTTCATCAATTTAGCCAATTTTTACACTCTTAACGTGAATTCCTTTTATTATTTCTGATGAATCTCAAATCTTTTTCTCTTAAAATATATGATACGATTGAAATGGTTCAAGAGAATCATGTTCTTATTTGTTAAAGGAATGCCGATTGATTAACATTAGATTTTTCTATCAATATAATAATGTAATCAAACCACATTTTGAACATATGATACGATTAAATAGTTCAAGTTAAAAAATTGAATCTATCATTTTGTTTGTAAACAAATTTAGAATAATGGAATACAGATAATGTGTGATTATGATTTGAGAAAATTAGAAAACAAATGGAATTTGGTAAGGTGTAAAATTGACATCTTATAAAGCTCCACGAACAGTAGCAAATCGTGATTTTATTGCCAATTATAAAGCAATCATGCTATAATACGTTTAAATTTTATTACGAATATTTCTTATCAATTACGAATATTATAAACCAAAATCTGTCAATTTTCCTTGAGTGAGCCTATGATTAGCTGTTCGGTAGCTACAATTAATTCAAATTGTAACAATTCGAGTGACAAACCCTGTTATAACTAAATATAAATATTGTTTGGCTTTATTTTAGTATATATTTTTTTTAAAAATTATCTTTCTTTCATTTTTATAGATGATTTTCATCCCTTACGAGACGATGATGATATTACAATTCAAAAACGAATGAATTCATGTTTACACATAAGAATATATAGACATTCAATTGAATTGAAAAAACAAACAGAATAAATTACATAAATAATTTTCATAAATTTATACAAACGAATTTTTAAGAAAGTGGGTGTTTGAACGTGAAATAATTGCATAATAAAATTTTTCAAATTTTTTATTTTATTTTAATATACAAGTAAAAATAGTAGAATGTTTAAATTATTAGAAATTGTACGTTGGTTAGGATTATCGGAATTTGAATTATTTACAAATCTATTGTCAATGTTAATATTTACAATATGTTTAGCATTAAAAATTGGTGGCCACATATCGGACGAGATATCCGATTGGTTTTATATATTTACACCATTATTCTGTGGTGATATATGTAATGGTTATTTTTGTGTTATTGTTGGCATACGTATGTATTTGGATAGTGATAATCGACGTAAATCATTACATAGATTATTATGGAGTACAAATGTATTAGTTTTAACGGCTGTTTTTAAATATTTATTATGTTTAAAATTATCTGGTGCACCAAATTTAGATTATAGTGAAGTTTTTGCTCCAATATTTATATTATTACAATTGATTGCTGTACGTGCATGTCAATTATCGAATACAAGTTGAAATTCGGTGCGTTCAATAGATTATCATTTAGAATAAAATTATAATTTGGTAATTTTAAATTTCATATTATTTGTTTTATTATATTATATTCAAAACATAAATAAATTTAATTGAATGGAATTATAATGTATACCATCAGACTTTGCTAATAAGAATTGATTGAATTACTGAATATTTTGATTAATATAAAAAAAATTAATGGAGAAGACTTCAGGTTGATTACATTGTAAAGTTATTAAGGTTTATATGAAATTAACAAGGATACCATTAATATAAATAGTTATTTGTCGGTCTCATCATGGCCGTTGTTAAGTTAATCATAATATTTTTTCTATGGAATCGTACATTTTTTTTTTTATTATAGAAACCATAAACTATTTATTAATTAAAAGTTTTTTTTAAAAAATATTTTACATTCAATCTATTGAACGCAATTTAATTATTTATTATTAATATCTAATTTTTATATAGAATAAATAAATAATGTATTATAATAATAAGGGTTTTTTTTTAAAAATTTTAAAGAATGTATTTCCTATGTTTTTATTCGAATTTTATTTTATTTAATATTTTTTTTTTATTAATTTTCATTAAATTATCCATCATAAAAAATTTTATTAAAAAAAAAAATAACTTAAATATTTCAAAATTTCAAATAACAATAATTCTTTTGTTGTTTGTTTTTATTTCGGTCATCTCTTATATATTTATTCCCTTATAAATGTAATAAAATTATAGAAATTCAATCATGAATTTTTTCAATTTCATCTGAATTTTCAGCATCTAAAATTTGAATTTTTTTTCCAAAATGTTTTTCTATTTTTCTACAAATTTCCATTGATTCATTTGTATCCACAAGATTTATAGCAATACCACTTTTACCTAAGTACAAAACAAAAAAAACAACAACATTGTCTTATTTTCATTGAAATTTATGATTTAAATTTATAAATATGTAATACCAAAGCGTCCGGTACGACCAATTCGATGTAAATATGTTTCACAATCGGCTTGACCCGTAGCATCCATTGGTAAATCAAAATTTACAACAATTGTTACTTGTTCGACATCAATTCCTTGTATTATTATTATTATATTTTAAATTATTGTAACAAAATTAAAATTGAATAAAAAAAAAAAATAAATTACAAACCTCTTGATAAGACATTTGTGGTAACTAAGACTTTTTCCAGTCCCGCTCGAAATCTGTCCAATACACTTAATCTTTGTTCAACAGTTAATTCACCTATAAAACATGTGATACATAAAATTATTATTGCATTCAAAAAGTTCTGACCATTGTAAAATCCAACATAGTTAGTAAACAAATTGAAAAGATGTGACAAAATCTTTAAGTGGTGGTATAAGGCAAAAACATTTTAAAGATTAAGATGACATTTATTTCTTAAAATGTAACAGCACCACAAAAACTAGTAAATACAACAATGACTAGAGTATATTATTATCGAAAAATGAAGAACAAATGACTAACAATAGTTATAAAATCTCACATCATTAAGAATTTCATAGTATCGGATTTAATGTACAAGTAAAACTTAAATTTAATTCAGAGCATGAATAAATTATCAGTTGTATAGTAGCGATTTTGCAGTGTTGTGAATCAACCCATAAAAGATTGAATTCATGATCAAGTGTTTGCAGTACATTGCAGTGATGGCAACTAAAACTAGCATATATCACACAAGAAATGTCAACAAATGAACTTGGATCAGATGGTACGATGATGAGTTCTGGTATACAAAAAAAAAAAACCGTACATAATTTGTACCTTTAGGTACGTGAAACTGACGCAGATGTCTCACGATAATTTGAGAAAAAAATTATTATTAGGTGAAACCATTTTAGTGGAAAATTGGTTTAATGCCAAGTGTGCCGTCTTGTTAATCGATATCAAATAATCACAATAAAAAGTAGTGTAAAATGCTAGTGAATAGACAAAAAAAAAAAAAAACACGCGATCAATGTGTATGTCAGTTTTATGGTGTATGATTGTAATATAGGTAATAGTGTCTTCCAACAGACTATAGAGTACAGTTTTTCGATTGATATACTGCGTCCTTGAGACGGTAACATAAAATGTGTAACAATAATTAAAATTTATGCAGCAGACATCGCCTGATGAAAAGACGGTAATTTTCAGTAAACAAAGCCTTATTGAAAAAAAATCGAACATTATCATATAATATGGGTGACGTTAATGCAAATATTGATTCGGATGACAGGGGTTGAGAATTTATTATAGATACACAAGTAAGTGGGAGATACGAACAATAATGGGCAAAATTTTGTGGAAATATGCAGCAGTCACGTGAAAATCTTGTGATTGGTATGCTTATATGTTTGTGCATAAAAGAATATGCATATAAAAGTTGGATTTTCTCGTTGGATGACGAGCGTGCCAAATAGATCACGTAACTATTAGGTGCTTCAGAATAGAACGTCCCATTCAGGTAAGGGACGGTCTGCTGATCGATCTCAAATAAGGTCCAGCGAACAATTAATATGAATTGAGTACTTGAACGACGATAACATAATATCCGAAATGTTGAAAGTGGACTTGATTGACATTTGCATTAATATTGGATCCCATTATTAGTGAATGTTGTCTGATGATATGCCAATCTATTGATAAGAGGGATTGTTAATTAAATTTCTGAAAAAAGGTAACCTCTGTCTTATACAATGAAGTTATTGCTGTAATTGTACAATATAGGATCGGTGCAGTTTTAGAACCAGTTATACAAAGGGAACAACAAACACGTTTTAGACCCAGTATTACATATAAAAACGGGTTCATTGTACATGTTATTTGTCGACTTCAAGCAGAGGCATTCTATAGTAGTAATGATCGGGATATTATTTGGACAATAGTAGAAAGTTAGGATAAACGTCGTCTAAACTGATTAACATGATCCGTATTCTATATCATAATTCTACAATGTACGTGTTATGGTATCATTAAAGGATTGATGATGATGTACTTTCAGGTGTAAAACAAGGATGTATTAAACACTATATACGATTTCTATTTGATAATATAAAATAACTTAAATAAACAATTATATAATAATTTTATTACCTGATAAAACTGCTACAGAATGTCCATCTTGTTTCAATTTAACCGATAACCAACCAGCAGTTTTTCGTGTCTAAATCACATAGAAGACATTACATTTATTAATATTAAAATAATTATTAAAAGAACGACCGAAAAAAAAAACAACAAATAACACATACGTGACAAAATATTATTGCCTGTCCTACAGTTATAACACCATAAATATTTTGTATAGCTACATATTTTTCATTTTGATTTTTACATTTAACATAATATTGTTTTATATTCTCCAGCGATTCCTGTTCACGTAGTAATCTAAATAAATCAAATAAACGTTATCAAATTTTAAATACAAAAATATATAATATTAATTTAAATACCTAATTATAATAGGATTTGGTACAATATATTCTGCAAAATCCATAACCTCTTTATCATATGTTGCAGAGAAAAACATCATTTGACACCTTTGTGCCAATTGTCTTTAATCACAAATTAAATAAACAAATAAAATACAAATGTAAAATATGCTTTTAAAACTAAAAATTTTTTGTTATCCAAAATAAAAATCCTACTTATGAATTCGAATACATTGATCTTGATGACCTTGTGTTGCAATCATAACATCAGCCTCATCTAAAACAAATACGATAATCTTTTTAATATCGAATACTTTAAATTTCGTTCCCCAATCTAAAATTTTGCCCGGTGTTCCAATTATTATATGTTCTGTAACTTTTTCGCTTCGTGAAACTAAAGAATAAAGGAAAAAAAAAAAAAAAATTCGAAAAGTCTTTTAGTATATAAAAAAAAATAAACATACCATCTTCACCACGAACCGCAAAGCGTAATTTTATTTCCGGACTAAATTGTGCCATTCTTGCTGCTACTTCACCTGTTTGAATAGCTAATTCAAATGTTGGTGATAGACATAGTACCTGTATTTTTATAATTTTATGAAACAATATTATTGACTCTTATTGTACAATGGATAATTTTTGATTAAATTCAAATTCACGATCTGAGTTCAGTATCAGATCATATGAGTACGTATATTTAATTTACATTAAATCGTATCATGGCCAACAGAAAAATAATTAATTTTCGGTGCGTAACTTAAATAAATGAATAATGTAATGTTGAACAATACACAAAGTTGACAATTACATGAGTAACAAAGCAGGTTTCGACACACATAATCACAGAATATGTCAATATTATGGCGTATGGATATGGTAAAAAATATAAGTGCTTGCTTGTCGACTTGATGTATCAAAAAGGGCACAATCATTGACTTTACACATCACTCTACCGAATTATTTAAATCTACATGTATTTCCATAATATAAACGTTAAGATACGAAGTCCACATAACAAATAAGTTAAAAACAAAATATCATTCCGATAAAATAAAAAATATATAATAATTACTTGTGGATGATTTTTTTTCACATCAACTCTACTAAGCATGGCCAAAACAAATGCAGCCGTTTTTCCTGTACCCGATTGACTTTGAGCAATCATATTATGTGGTGGATCAGCCAATAATGTTGGTAATGCGGTTTCCTATTCAAAAAGGATACACAATACATTTATTAGGCAAAATACGTAAAATATTTTGAATTAAACAAACTTGTATTTTTGATGGAGCATTAAATCCCATAGCGTATACACCTTTTAATAAAGCTGGTTTTCTAAGAATTAAAAGCAAAAATATGTTAGAAATAGTTTCTTTATGGCAAATACAAAAAATACCACATACAATTTTAGTGCTTCAAATGTTTTAACAGAATATAATGGTGAATTTGGATCTTTACGTTGTATTTCTAAATCTAATTTAGATTCAACTAGACCTTTTCGTACGATTTTCATAAGTAGACTGGAATCTGCTGGACTAAAATGAAAATGATAATTTATTGTCTTTTTATATTATTATATTATATTTTTCATTTATTAATACACATTTTGATAAAATGATGTGTGTACCTTGTTAAATCTAGTTCATCTTCAGCTGTTGATGAATCTGCAAGTTTTTCATCACTTTCTATATTTTTTTCTATAGCCAAATTATTAGAAACCTAAAATATTTCATAATTACGATTATTGAGTTAAAATATATGGAATGGAAGATGAGAAAGTTAATCATAAATTATTTATTATGGTAGAAATATGAAACATGAAAATTCAGGAGATAAACGATTTCTTTGCAAAACACGATCAAATTGAACGGTACACATCTACTTCCTGTTGCAAAAAACAAAATTAATATTTAGAATTTATCACAACATCAATAATGATATTTAACATCGAATATAGTGCGATTTGATCAAGTGGAGATAGTTTTCCGGGTTTTAATGTGTTCGATAAATGTCAACAAAATTAAAGGGGAAAGGGGAAGGTGTATTAAACTGTAATTCAACTGGGAATCACTTACGGATTCTGTATGTTGGGCCCTTTCAACAGCCCAACCTACAGAATCCGTAAGTGATAATGTATAATTGTTATTTTGGCGACAAATGGAGTGAACAGTCATCATCGCGGTTACTCAATTACGA
>JANSTX010024947.1:5061-15293 GCA_027564355.1 Penthetria funebris | reverse complement strand
CTAAAAAAAAAACAAGTAAACTCGATAAGAAGATAAAAATCCTTTGCTACAAACAACTAATTCGTCCTTTAATGACAAATGCATTTGCGTCCTGGTCCACGATATCCTCACATCAAATGGAAAGAATTCGAATTCTGCATACATTTCCACTCTTTTTAACCTCGATCAGCCGCCATTACTCACAAATATCATAGAGGTACAGATTGGTTGGGTAACGTCGGTTACTCCAAAATTGATATGCATACTTTGTGAATCGATCTGTCTTATTGGCTAACCCAATTTTAATCTATTATTCAAACAATAAACGAAACTCTTAAATACACATCATGAACTAATTTTAAGTATAATTTATCAATATTTATTTAATTTAATAATTTCGATTAGACTTTCCAAAATCAATAATCAGACGTATATATATATATATAGTTAATAGTATTTATAATGTAATTATACATCGTACTGTTATTACTTGAATTTAATAAATTTCACAATGTTCAAGTAATTGACTTTTATGCTAATTATCTTAGATTTTCTGCAATATCCCACCAAGTAGAATTTCGTTTTCAACTTACATTATAAAATGTATAGATGAATATTTTCAAGAAAATTTTTTGTTTTGATGTACGACAAGTTATATTATACAATAATTTTCATCTTTGCACGTTCTTAGAAATAAACAAATTTTATGTTAAGATATATATTTTTACTCTGTAAATTGTAATTTATAGCCAGTCTTTGGTACATATAATATATAGCATATTATATATACTGGTAGATATCACATTTACCAATCCAATACACATTATATTTTTATATTGAATGTAAAACAGCTTCTATCTTTTGCTATAATAATAATATTTTTATTCAATGATGTGGCATATTTAGTATATACTATGCACACCCACCCATTTAATAAATTCCAATTATCATCACTCGAATGGAGTGGCCGACAATCATCAAAATTACTCAAGCCATCTTTATCACGGCGTGATGTTATCGGTAACTTGAACACTGGTATATATGTCAGTAACAGCATGTGATCGAGCCTAAAAAAATGGAATGTCGTAATTGTCGATGTTTAAGTAAAGTTTAAGATCAGCATCATATAAATCTATCCTTAATTATATAAACAGCAAATTTTTTTTTGGTAACTATCTAAATACACGTAATCAAAAAAAAAATGCATAGTTTTTATTAATTTTTAACAATATTTATCATCATATTTAGCTGATTGCATAAACTTTTGAATAACTTTTAAAACTCATGCAAGATTTTAAATATTATTAGCTAATTAAAATTAAATTAATTCTATTTTAATCGCATTTCACAAATTTTCAATATTAGTTTCTCAGTTTCCAACATACTTAATCAGCCTATTTAATTTCGATCATGACAGTGATTTTAAGTTTTTGAATTACTGTTTGCAGCAGTACACTACGAGTCGTAATATACATTTCGATGGAAAATTACATCCAAAATCATTAGCTTGCGTATCAACTCTAAACAATTATGAATTTATCACATTTAATATCTGCCATAATATGGTGCATAGCGACTTGATTTTCTACGTCAGATAATTGATAATTAGAATTAAGTGTCAAATTTTTAGTTTGATCATCATAACATAAACACCATACATAGGAATATTTTCAAATTTTAAAGTAAAATGATTTCAGAAACAGGGACTATTTATTGGTGTAGTAAATAATATAATTCACTAGATTTAGTGTAAAAATTTCATGCTTTTTGTTTTATCCATCGATATACCAAACCCAACGTTATCGACTTCTTTAATAGCGATCATTTGCCATAAATTGACAAGTTTCAGTATGATACCGCAAAGTTTCATAGAAGTATTTAGAAACTATAATACAAATTTTATAATCATCTACTCAATTCGTAAACATAATTATTGTCAACGATTTAGGAAATACATTGGACAATGAAACCTATTTAAAGGTTAAGCTACACTTTCATTTTAACTTATTACCTTTGCTATTTGATTGATTGTTTCGGACGTTATATCTGCACCATGTAATAAAATTTGTATTTATAAATACATATATATATATATGAATTAAATTACTCCACTCTTTCATTTCGTATCCAATATGTCCTGATTTATTTTGATAATTTTGATAAATTCACTAACAAATTATTAATGTCAAAAAAGTATACACGAGTATATATTGATTTGTTTAATTTAATGTAATGAGGGTTTAATTGGAGTCTCATTACTCATTGAATAGAAATTGTAATTTCTGTTTACCAACACACATTATAAAATAAAGATTTTACATGACATTTAATGAGTTTAAGCGAATTGCATATAATCCTTCATGAATAATATGTTTCAGGCGAATTTAGTTTGAACGCCATTTTTGTTTGGTTGACATATGACAGGCATAGCGAGTAGTCGATAATAATTTAGTGTGAAGCATCTCATTGTTTATGAAATTTGAAATGCGAAACACCAGAAAATATTAAATGAATTCTCAGAGTAGATACGTTTAATTTCACTATTAAAACTGTCCATACTATACCGATTTCAGAAACTGTGGTTAATTGATATTTTTGATTTAAAATTAAATTTGAAGGTTACACAGTTTAAATATGATGATAGTAATTGTTGGTGAGTAGTAATGATGAAGCTCATAAATAAACATTACCCTAATTATTTAAGAGTAGAACCAGTTGCGATAAATCATAACGTGAACGATATATCAATAAAATAATCGATTTTGAGAGATTATTGAATAATTTCATTTTCTCATTGACAATTATTCAAACACTATTCCATATAATATTACAATCATAATCCCTTTTTTTATAATACTGCAATCAACAATATTCATATATATTTAACCCGCATGTTTTTTCTTCTAACTATCAGTATGCAACGGATTAGTATCTTATAGTTTATCGCAATCAATTTTATGTCCTATACTTATTTATAATTATAATTTATTATATAAATTTCGTCTAATGGTGAAATGGGCCACATCTCTAAGACTGATGGAAACAGTTAACAGAAGCCAACAGAAATAAACAAGTTTCAACATGTTAAATGATAACTTTTTTTTGCGTACACCCGTGCATAATATTTTATGCCATTATATATGTATATACGTGTATGTATCATACTTCTTATATTCAATTCAGCTCATATATTGTAGCATATTATATTACGTAAGTAAGAAACATTATATACTTTAAAATCTTGAAGATACTTCATTCGTTTTAAGGCCATGGCTATATGAAATTAATAAGTGACTTGACATTCATGCAGTATTTTAGGCATATGTCATTAAAACTGACATCCATTTGCCGAAAGCAAAGTAACTACCCATTCATTCGCCACAGCGACGATAGTTCTCACACAAACTCAAGTTGCTTTGGTAACTATAAATTTGTATACGTCAAAAAATTTTATTGTCATAAACTCAAATATGACAAATCGTGTGTATACACGTCAGAACGTTATTATAATAATGGAAATATATTGTAACATCAACCTCACCATAAGTACTTGAATTTCAAGAATGTGAGAAATTGCCAAATTCGAAATGATAGTTTAAGAATAGTTCTGAATGTCATCACGATTATATAGACATCAGACGATTCTTATATGCAATAATCAATGACTAACTTAATATATTAATTTAGCTGATTTGAGTTTCAAATGCATCATTTTTTTAACTTCATATCCAGACAATTTGATCCCATGACCATAAACAATTGGCAAAACCAAGCATGTATATTATGTTTTACTGGATTTTTCTTATCTTGTTTTTTTTTTTTTTTTTTATTTTCTTTTTACTTTGTAATATATTCATTTTTTATTTGAAGTTAACAATGAAGAAGTACAAAAAAAAAAAAATATTTATTTAACATAAGCAGCTAAAAGTATAGGATTTATGTGAATCTTTAAAATGCTGTTGATATCGCATCAAAGATAATTGAGAAACATATATAAAATCCATAATGTATAATGTGTTTGCTTAATTTAGTAAGCAATTACTAAAGTATGCTCAAGCAAACATTTAATTTCCTTATAGAATGAAAAGATATGTACAATACTAATTCCGACGATTTGAGCTATTTTGAGTAATTTGCATCCTGAATAGCATCGCTTTATCATTGACACATTGTACCTATATACAAGTTGACAAATGGAGTGACTGACTATCATTGAGGTTTCTGAACCCTTACATCCTTGCATCCATGCTGTGTCACTGTTGCATTCAATCGCAATATTTCAGTAATGCCGAAGCTGGATATTTATGTACCACTCTTCTGAAATATACAGTTATTGATAACGTGTGTCTCTGCTAATGTAAACTTCTTAAGATAATAAGTCATATAATAAACGATAGATCGTTGGATAATATAATGGAAAAAAAAAACAAAGTATTGTTAACTAATAAAATTTTATTTATATTCAAGATTGTTATTTTATGTTCCACACCATACAAGACATCTCAACAATGGTGAATAAACAAAATAGAAATTGAATATTTATATTATTTAACAAGTATACTTGTATAGAAAACATTAAAAAACATGAGGATTAAATTCAATGCATGTTTTTTTGATATAACACTACTAAATCGAATATCTACTCAAAAGATTAATTTACATAAGTAATTAACACACAAAAAATGCTGATAATACTCTAAATATTATTAAAAAAGAAACCTCTTTCCTCCGTACACGTCAACTTGTTACTCGTATACATCTGAGTCAATGCTGTTCGATTTTAATCATACATATACTAGAATGTATTGAGGTGTTTCAAAACAGCAACTTGCAACATTTTAATAATATTTCCATATAGGTGTGGAACGAGATCTAGAGTAATAGTGATATGAATGCATTAAACGTCAAAAAAATGTATTTCACATACACTTTGCTGTCACATCAGTGTCTGTTGACAATTCCGGACGCCTCAATGTATGGTCTATGTATTTACATTTTATTTACCTGATAATCTTGACCATCGCCTCAAGTTCCGACAATCTCTATACAAATCTTCATTTGATATTGTATTTGACCCAATTCGTCCATAAAGGATACAATTTTCTGATTTTTTATTTAGATACATTAAGTTTATATGAGTCTAGACATGATAATTATGCTGAAAATGTAAATAATGTTTTTTTTGTATATTTTGTACTCCTGAAGGTTAATTGATCTATACTACTTATATATTAGGCATTCATTTAAATATAAGATTTTTGAAGGTACTCATTATGGGCTATATGTAATATAAGAATACCAAATATGACGACATCGTAAGTCTATTAATGGAAAATTTACAAAAAGTGCAAACTTACTGTATTATTACACCAATATCCTGTTTATACATTTGGCTATGCATTTGTCTATGCATTTAGCCAATACATTTTAGATACCAATCTACAATATGGTTTTGAAAAATAAAATTTACCTGTAAAAGTAACAGACTGTTCTTCGGTACTTGTACATTCATCCATATATTAATTTACGTTTTTTTTTTTTTCTATTTTAATAACTACAGTAAATAACTTATTTAAAATGAATCCCTCTTTTTAAGTGGCTGATTTGAACATATATTTTGTGGCACTATATAAACGTAAATGGAAATTTTGATTTTTTGATTTGAAATAAAATAAAGGTGTATTGTATCAGAGTTTTTAGCAATATGGAATTTTTCAATTTCTAAACACTAGTATTACTAAATTTCAGCAATAAAATCAAATAATTATCATGCAAAATTTTTATAATGTCTATGAAGTTTAAGAGCAATTCATCACCTCATCAATGCTTATTTTCTAACTTTGAAAATCTAATACATGCAGTAAGATGTATACTATTGTAAAGTTTTCCTAAATTTAGATAGGGAATTGATAATGAAGGTGAAAACCATACATGGAACCACTTTTTGGTATAGAAATTAATTTTCTTTTCAACATAATCTTCATGTAGCAAGATTCCCTTTTTTTACAATGATATTCTAATCATTTAATACCATCGGGATAACAGGAATATATGCGATTATTTTATTTAATTTCTTCGTTCAAATATGGTCTAGTAATGACAATAAATACGCAACGGTTATTGTTTTCATTTTTTTTTTCTAAATAATTGATGAATATTAAACCCATGAGGCGTCCTAGACAAAAAATTCGTTAATGCATTTCCATCAGGTTCTAACCGCTAATTTTACAATTATTTTGTTTCTGGAGTATCGTGATCATGTGTTTCATCAACAGTAATGAATAGCAGTAAAAATTCTGTCGAATTACCTGCAAATATGTTCAAACAACGTTTTTAATTTATGTGACACGAATGCATTTCTGATGCAACAAAACGCATTGCCACATCTGCCTGAAGTTTTGCATGTGACTTTTAAAGATTGCCCGATGTGAAAAATATTATCGATAATATCGCATTCGGCAGAAATTTTGCTGCGTAAACTCTACAATAAAATCGATATCCCTCATATTTACGAATGTAAACTATCAACACTTTTATTGCTGTAATGTCAACTAAATTAATTAATTATAATAAATTACAGTACAAAATTGGAGTCTGCTATAGAAAAATATTATGTAAAAAATTATATAATTTATACAATGTTATGATATGTAAATAAGTGTCATGAAAATTTTTTCCATGACCATTTCCAATAACATTCTGGCAGCTATTCTGAATATTTGCAAACATTGAATCCAAGTTTACCTATATCATATACACATATAATGTACATATGTGCAATTTTAATGACGAATAAAGTGACTAACATCCAGGTAACTCAAACAACTTTATCTCCACATGGTATCGCACCGATGATTCAATCACAAGTTATGTTAATAGCTGGCGTGTATAATTGGCAGACGAAAACGAGTGTATCCGTCACCAACTAGGTATAGTTAGGGTGCTATGTACTACTCTGTCGAGTTATTCTAAACTACAATTTCAGCTCTATTAATCCTCAATTTATAATTGTTTATAGTTGTATAGTTGTTTAGTAGTCCATTATTGTGTAAATCTCGATATATTGAAATCAAGTTGCACCAATACCAGATAAACATGAATTTTGTATTCATTCACGTATTATGCTTATGACTTTTAATAAAAAATAAATAAATTACTAATAAAATCAATAAATAATTGTATTGATTGTATTAATTACAGATGAAATATAACGTTCTAGTTTCAGTAATAAAATTAAGTCATGGGAAATTTTAACCATTTGATATGTGCACAAGTGCAAAAAAAAAAGATAATTTTAGGAAGTGAAATTAATTGAAGACTTTGTATCAAATATTAACTTCTGGTCTTTTTTTTTCTCATATAACATTTGGGTAAATAAAAAATATTCAATAGTATTTAGACCGAAATTTGTCACTTTTTTTTTACCCCCCTTGTTTATTACTAAAATTTGGAACGAGAAAACATAAAATCAAGGGATTCGACAAAAAAAAAAATACCTTTTAAATTAGACCGTAATTTTATATTTATATATTAACATATTATAAGATCTTCGTTGCGAAGGAAGTGGAAAAAAAAACATAACCTTGATGAATGCATTTAACCAACCGGTTATGGTATAGTTTTCAATAATACGATTAACCGCAAGTCACTTGTAATTGTATAAATAATAAATATATAACATAATTGAATAGAATTAATTATATATCAATTGAAATTTATTAAATAAAGTTAAGTCATTCACTAATTATTATACTTTGTTTATTTGTATGTTAATGGAAAAATTCGAAATTTCGTAACATTTCTGCCCAAGAATTACCTATATATATTTCAGTTGATTTTTACCTTATCGAGGTGGCACCGGTAACTCGATCAAAATATCTGTGATCGAGGGTGAAGTGTTTTTGTCAACTGATTTAAAAAAACATCGCACCAACACAACAACTAAGCATATAGTTGTTGGGTATTTATGTGCCACTCTAATGAACTGGATAGATATAATTGAGCCGCTATAATTACCGCACTTGGTAAATTTCAATTAATACTGATTTGAGTTCATATGCAAATTTAGCGTATTCAATTTTCAATCAGGATATTATAAAAGACGCACTTCGCGTACAGTTTTTTCTGGTCACACTACTCCACTACATTAAACGAATGTCCTACATATAAGTCAACACAGTTCAGGCAAAAATTAATTTAAATCCAGTTTTTGGTTGTGGTATTTTTTTTTTGTAAGGTGAGAATTGCAAAAAAATACAAAAAGTTGGCTTCAACTATAGTCGCTGTTTGGTTAGACAGTTCATTATTTAAAAATATGGCACAATATGCACTGAAATGGTGTAAAGGGTAGACATGGAAATATGGTGCATTTAACATAATAAGTCAATTCAATTATTTGGAAAAATGCACATATTCTTCTTAATGTAACAGGAATATGAACATTGGATAAAAATTTAACAGATGTCATTCTTACTTCAATAATATTTCACAAAATCATCATGGGCTAGTAGAAAATATCAGGTTTTAGTAAATAGCAATTTATTTGGAAATATGCTCAGTTTTAAATAATCTATATGCAGTTACGCAATATATATATATATATATTGGCGAAGACTGAACATGTGACTCAGTAAAACTAAAATTAAATAAAATCTAAAGGTTATGGCATAATGAAACGAAGGGTACAAAAAACAAAGCCGTTATAGCGAGTACACAATTAATACGTTCATAAATACAGAACACACATTCCAGATGAAGAAGAGCTTTAATGTAATTGACTAAAAGATGATGGTGAGAAATTTTTCAATGACGCAACATAAACGAAATATTGGGTTGGTGCTGAGATTTTATTTTTTTGTCCATAATAATTTGGACATCTTAAAAGCATATATTAAGATTGAAATGTTGCAGTTCGCAGGTAAAGATAACCTATATATGGATTTGCAGCATTTTAAACATTAAACTTTAATTTATGATGCATCCTTGTGGCAATATGATAGTTTATACATATTTTAGAAGTCTTAAATCTGTATCATATTGCCACAAGGATGCATCATAGCATTACTTTCGATTTAATACATAAATTAAATAAATTAAGAGCTAGAGACTATATCTATAAATATTTGTCATTTTAACTCGGATTTCCTCATTTGCAGACTGTGTCCAACAATGGCAACTGAAAAGATTTACTCTCTTCATAATTTCGCAGATATAATGTGAATATTTTTTGTAATGTGTGATTTTAATAAACATCTGGCAAATATTACAAATAATAATATGTTAAATTATAATATATCTCAATATACTAAATATGGTAACAGCATGAAAATATCCTTTTCCAGGAATTTTTTTAATATTCCTATTTAAGTATAATAGATTTACCGGTTTATACAATAATAATATTTTTTGGCAGATTTTTACCAGCAACATAATTTTTTAATTAATGGTAAATTTTCTGAATGGAGCTGGGTTACTATTTTGACCCATTTATAATGTCTATGACTTTGTCCCAAAATGTATGTGTAAAATTAATTTGTGATTTTTTTCAAAGACACAAAGGACATCTACAAAGAGATGTAAAATTATTTATTAACATTAAATGTCATTCGAATATACTATGAAGCATATAATAGTTGATCGACACATGTGCTAGCTGTTTCGAAGATTATCACGATGGGTGTAAATATAGGTTCGACAACATGTTTAGTTTCTTTTAGAATGTTTCTTCCCCTTTAATCTTATAACGGTAAACTTTTGTGCAGAACGTTTAAAAATGAAATAAAAGTGGAATTATGTGTTTAATTGATATCACATGTTGATCAAAAACCAAGGTTGCATTGTTCTTCTTCTTCTTCTTCTTCCCTTCTTTCGTTAGGTCATATTTTTCTAACAATTTAGTTTTCAGATGCAGATGTCCCACTTTCTAGCCATCTTTCTAGCAACATGAACTAGTTTTTCCAAATGCTGTCACGAAGGCATTCAGATATTGATGCAGCCTAATTGGTTTGATAGCGAACATCTGCAGTAACATCTCGATAGCTGCTTGTTTCTGCATTCAAGTAACGGAAGCTCATACCTTGCTCAATTGACGATAACAGTTGGCCAACCTTGATGAATTCCAGTTTATATTGGTATTTCATTTGTGAACTTTCGATTTACATTAAATTCGCGTTATGTTTTTACACTTTTATCTGCTGTATAAGACCAGTTATGTTTTGCTAAAATGTTTATAACATCGTCAAGTTGAATGCTTG
>JANSTX010024936.1:0-15293 GCA_027564355.1 Penthetria funebris | reverse complement strand
TGTTATTAGTGAGATAGATACATTTTTTAAACAAAATTTATGGAAACTTGGAGAAACGTTTTTGCAGAATACCACTACATTTGTAGAAAAAATGAACCTAAAATCAAATACCTAATGAATCTGTACTATCATAATTAAGCGTATTTGGTTCAGACACTGATGATTTTTGAGTATTTCTGAGAAAGTTCCAATTTTTTTTTTCTAATTTTCCAATTGACGAGTCAATGTTAAAATTACAAGTGTCTGATATGTACTGGTAATGAGTAGATAATGTTTATACCCTTTTTATTGGTAACACTGTTAATTGATCGATTTCGCTGCTGGTTCGCCGATATTGAACTTAAATCTTATCTTTCCCATAGATTGATGTCACAGATATACAAAACCCAAAAATTATGTGCAAGTATATATTAAATGGAATGGTACCGTTTTATATTCCTTAAAATATTGTTCCCTCATTCCGGAAAAGTTTACACCATGTTCGTATAATTAAATAAATTTGAAATTCACTTAATTTCTGTCTCAATTAACAACCGTAAAATGTAATTTTTTTAAATTTATTTTATTTGAATTTAAATTTATTTTAATGATCGTTTTGTCATGATTTAAAAATCCACAAATCGTTACCAAAAAGACCTCCCATAAAGTAATGAAAACTAATAAACTTATTTTTACGTGACAATTTTTTTTCGAATTTTCAAATCAATGAAAATATTGAAATATCAGTTCGATTTATCAACCGTTCAAGATCATTACGTGCATATATTTAGAAAAAAAAAATTGCATTTAAAATAAAGATCTTTCGTTTTTGAAACATTTTCTTTTTATTTTAATTGAAAATTAAAAGCCAAAACATTTACAAATTATTTATTCGTAAAACCAACAAACAACGTCTTAATTTGAGCATATAAAGTTAAAAGATTGAAAGGATCGATACATGCCAATCACTTTTTCGTATCTTTGACAAAAATCAGCTTAGGCAAATAACATAATCTCAATATTATATGTACCAATTAAGGTAAACATTTGAAAAATAAGCGCGAGCCCACTTTAAAAAAAACTTTTTGGAGATCGTTTGTTGTATCCTTTCTACACTCAACTGGGGGATCATTTCAACTCAAAATTAAGATTTTTTTCTGAAGTCTTTTTCTTATATTTTCTAAATCTTCAGGTTTATTTTTATTTTATTTTTTTGTTTTTAGATTTCAAAAAAATAACTAACGATCTTGTAAGATGATCAAAATAAATAAAAATAACAGAAAAAGTCGGTGAAAAATGAATAGTGATCGAAATGCTTACTTATTTATGTAAATAAGTAAGCATTTCGATCACTTTTATTAATTTACATATTTTCTATTGACTTATCTTTATTGATAGATACAGTCATAATATGCATGTGAGTTGCAATACAATATAAAATTTCAATTTAATAATAATATTAATAGAATATCTTTGACTTGATCATTCAATTATATAATATTAGTGGCAGAAAATCGTGTGAAGATCACTAAACTCAGATTTTCATTTACATTGTTAAACAAAGAAAATAAAATTTATAATGATATTATTATGAAGATCGTTAGTCGATCACCATTTATTGAAACATTAATTTTGATTTATAATGTCTATATTATTCAGAGAAGAAAAGCTTGTAACAACGTTCACCTGACTACGTAATCTGTCTATAATGCATTAGTCTTTAGGAACACTTAATCGATGAACGATGAACCATCAGTATCTTCGAATCTATTATGATCAAGTAGACAGAATGGTTTAGATTTACAGACTGGAAAACACATGAACAAAACTTTAGAAGACACCATCCAATTTAGCAAATATTCTGACCATATCTCCGTCGAATTATTGAAATTGCTGCCTTTTTTCCTATTGCAGGACATACTTCGTTCTTTAATTTTTTTAATTTGAGTTAATAGATCTATTATACTCTACTCTTCTCTATATGTATTCAATGTCCTAAATACTTTACTTCTATTTTTGCCAAAGTAAGATCCAAAGTATTGTATTTCCAAATATGATCAAATTTATATTTCTTGGTTATTAGAATACATATTTTATGACTTAGACCGCATCTACTAATCTATTGTTAAACAATGGCTTATGTGTTAAATTTTTTGGTAACAAGTCCTAGACATTTTATATTAAATTATCCCTCAACAATTTTTTAAACATTAAGTAAAATTTATGAGATTTCAAACTAATTGATTATAAATTTGTGTTTTAAGGTTTTTCATAAAAATTTGTTATTCGTTTTGTAAAACACTGTCTAATTAGATGTCCTTTTGTAATATTTAACAATGCTAATAACAAGATAATCATATATGAAACCCCCATAAAAAAAATGACAAAAAAATATTAGGGAATTTTATTGTCCTCAAACACAAATTATTTCCATGTTTTTTCTGGGAAAAATAGGACTTAATTAAAAATCTTTTTAGAGGAAATGTCCTTATCATTTTCATTTATCATATATGAACTTGAATTTTTTAATTTTTAACCAAATTACATAAAGCCATAAGTAAATAATTTATGACAAATAAAACAAAAATAAAAAAAAAAACTACAGGTAATAGGCTATAAAGATGAACAAAAAAAATAATTTAAAAAAAATATCTTCATTAAACAGTCAAAAAAAATGTGTTGAGACCGAGAGTTGACCTACCACAGCGGGACACAAAATTATGAATGCATAAATCGCTGTCATCCAATGATATTATTAAATTATTAATATTGAACCTTAATGTAATATGGTATACAATTCTGATAGCCCGTTACTATCGGAACCCATATATTTTTGTTTTTAGTTTAACGATTGTAATTTTTACAGATAAAACAGAAGTTATTGCCAATTATCGTGGATTCTGTCTGAAAATTTTACTGTGATCATCTTATAAGATCAGCAATAAAACCTCATGCAAACATATTCATATATGGACATCAGAGACTTTATGACTTAATAAAGTATTTTAATGTTAAAACTAATTACTGATTGATTGGTTTGGCGTTGATGTATTTTGTCGATGGCACTACAAATTGACTTAGTGGTATTCAGTCAAAAACGTTTATTTCACATTTGTAAAATAGGTGGTATTAATTTGAATTCACTGGCAACAAAATATGACATCAAGTGCAACAAAAATAAGTTCTACACCACCTTAGGTGGTTTTAACTCATTCATAGATTAAGTGAGTAGATTTTGGTAAAATTCACAAACTTAAAACTAATCAGGAACAAATGATTTTGATATTTTACTAGTTGTCAATACATTCCACTCATTAAAAACGGAAACACATACGAATCGTTGAAGAAAATATGGAGGAACATATTTCTGATAACTTCTTGTAACAAACGATCACTTGATTATCTACCACAAAATTACAAATTGCAATCAATAAGTCTATTTTCAAGATCATTGATCATGGAACTGTAAGCAACCTTTCTACTCAGACTGAAAAGACCGTTTTCGATATACTCGTATAAGTGTTAATAGTTTTCTGATTTAGTGACGCAAATACCACCATTGTATTATATTTTACACAACTTAGAATTTCTGTTTCAAGAGAACATAATTATCAGAAATTCAGAACGTCATTATTTTGTTGAAAGAGATTTCACGTAAAAAAAAACCGATTCGATGCATATTAATGATGTATCTCGTGCATAATACATTTTTTCAGCAGTATGAGTCACAAATACATAGCTTCCTTGTCTTTTTAAGTTATATGTTATATGTTACTTCCTGATTAGGCACTTAACGCCACCCATTTGCCATTGCAACTTTACTTATGTTTCCTATTTTAGACAATCATTTCAGATATCGTTAATATCGAAAAGTTAATGTTCTTAATGTTTTAAATGTTTGTTGAATCAGATGTTTGTTGACAAAAAAATTGTGCCTCGTATGTCTCAAATGAAAGTCTTCTGTGCTGGTAAATAAATTATGGAAATGCGTAACCGCTTACTAATGAAATTTGAGTATATTCATTTACATGGTTTCTTTCTATTTCTGAGAACCCAAATTTTCTTTTGTCCACGTTCCATGTCTTTACTAAAACGGTTCCAGTATTCCTTTTTGCGTTATATGATCTGTAGTCGGTTTCTAGGCTTCACTTCTTCACTTCGTCTATAAACCATGGTTTAATGTTGTTTTTTGCATTAATATTAACTTGCCTTCGTCCAACCTTGATATGTTGCGTTATATTTTCATAATCTACATCGTTAATGGAATTGTTCAGGAATTTAAGTTGTAATCTGTTCTCATAAAGCTGCCTTGTGAATCCATAATAGATTCAACATTAGTTTTTTAAACATAATGTAGTATTAGGAATTTTGCAATTATTCTGATGTTATTGAGTATCAGCATTTATGCGATCTATACCGACATTACCAGAATGTAAAATTTATGAGCGATGAAAACTCGTTTATTATAATGTAGTCAATACTTGACTTTTGACCTCTGATGTTAAGCCAAATATATGTATGCTGATCTTTATGTGAGAAAAAGGAATTGTTAATTGAAAGTTCATTGTTTGCATAAAAATCTATTAGTGCCTCTCCACTATTATTCCGTGTTTCATCGTTAAATCTTTGTTTAACGCCATTCATAGCGAATTTCCGACACTAGCATTCATGTCACCCATGCTAAAGCTATCTAAATCCTGCTGCAAGTCATCATAGAATTACTAAGTTTCAGCCTGTGGTTTATTTGCATCCAGCACATAAGCTCAGGCTATATGCATTACATTATTACCGAATTTGAAAGATAATGTAAGTAATCTACCACTTCGGTATTTTCTATTATGAATGTTTTGTTCAAATCGATAATGCAAAAGAAAACCAATACCCGAATCAGCCCATTGATTATTATCCTTGCCACTATATATGAGAAAATAATTATTGTATCTATTTGTACCTTTTCCTTTCTTTCTCATTTCAGGAATGGCACAAAAATCAATCTTATGATGTTTTATTTCCATTAGAATTTCAAGAATTTTATTGTTAAAAGATGTCATATTTCAGCAAGCAAATCGCAACATAATCTTTTTCCATTTCGTGCCGGGTCGTTGTTGTCTAAATCCTATTCGTTATCCGAGCCAAATTTCTAGTACTTTGAGCGTATTAATTTATAGTTTAAAATTCTGCCTGATTAACTAACTTCCGGTTTTACGACAATGGAAGCTATTTATTAGTTCAGTCGTGAGCTGATGTGAGATGTTTGTATTGACAC
Organism: Penthetria funebris; assembly: GCA_027564355.1. Classification (NCBI taxonomy): domain Eukaryota; kingdom Metazoa; phylum Arthropoda; class Insecta; order Diptera; family Pleciidae; genus Penthetria; species Penthetria funebris. The sequence continues at coordinate 10,048 of JANSTX010024936.1, read as the reverse complement.
TATTGTTCGACAATCTGACACAGTGGCTGCGGATGGTCAATGATGCCACACATTTCTATTCGTTATCCGAGGCCAAATTTCTAGTACTTTGAGCGTATTAATTTATAGTCTAAAATGCTGTCTGTTTAACTAACTTCCGACTTTACGACAATGGAAGCTATTTATTAGTTCAGTCGTGAGCTGATGTGAGATGTTTGAATTGACATTATTGTTCGACAATCTGACACAGTGGCTGCGGATGGTCAATGATGCCACACATTAACCTCAGAGATCCTCCAACATGATCGTTGATTGTCCGCGACCTATCCACAAGCTGGGGACGCGTTCAGTTGCATTCAACTCTGCAAATAGCTTGCTGTCAGTACATACCTTCTATTGGAGTTCTGATTCATTTAATCATCCTATCATCATCTTAAGTTTTTAGCCTCAAGTGCGCATGGGACGACTTTACGATGACAATTTGCCGCCTTTATAACAATAAATGTCAACCTAAAAACTGTAGTGGTTGCCAACATACAGTGAAATATGTGGTTGATTGATTACATTTTTAAATAGCACATCGACATCTAACTACTTAATTTGCTAGGTGATATGTTTATTCAGCAAGACCACAAACACTATATACTACCTATATTTTTGGCAACGATAACATTTAAGGTAATATCATTTAACAGACGTCTAAATTTTACAACTTACAGATATGCAACTGATACCACCATCAATATATTTAAATAAATGTCACTGACGTGAAGCTATCCTAGAACAATAAAAACATATGAATAATCAAACAAATTCATATTTGCAATATTTCACAAATAAGTTATTACCTATGTATTTCCAAGTGTAGAGAAAAAAATTATAATTACTGAATATAACTATAGACATGTTCCTTATTTGTAATACTGTACGAAAAATTTGACAAATCAAGCAAATGTGCTAATACTTTGTATGTCTGACATGGAAATAGTGTCAATCTAAAATTGTGAACTTATAACTACAATAATCGTTCACAAATAATATAGAAGATGTGTCTTGAATAAACTTTATCTAGATCCCATTTCGAGTTCACGGTACTCATCGAAAAATACACGTCTGACACGTTACATTGAATTAGAATCATTGAGCAGATGTTTTAATCAATTAAGTTTTTGTCGCATCAGTACTAGTTTTCGAATTACCGAATCTTATGTCTCACGAAAAAAAAAAATTTATTGCTAAACACAATTTTGCTGAATTTTCCACATTTTTAGTCACACAATTGTAATTGTTTTGAATGTTTGACGACTGGTAAATCTCAGTTGCTCACTAAAATTGACTTGGTGGGCTGATACTTGCCTACAGGATATGATCAATTACCGTAGTAATGTCATTTCTAGTTTAGAACATATTAAAAACATAACTCTGCTCTTATTAGTACTAATGTTTGGAATGTTTTCAGATGTATTTTCAATTTTAGACGAGATTATGCTAATTAAATTTTGGCGACTTAAATCTATTCATATTATTGCAGATATAGTTGCCAATGCAGTATATTACTATTTAATATATCTCTTAGACTGTAATATCCAATTACGTTTCAAATTATGTTCAATAAATTAAACATATTATGTGTTAATTTCTTCAATTAACACAGCACGTGGTCATCATCAATAAAACCACCATTCCATGTTTCAAACAGTCATGTAACAAAGGAAAGAATATTAAAAACAAACTAAATTAGTCTATATATACATTTGGTAGACGTGTCCTTTTAGATAGACATAGCAGGCTTTGTCATTGATTTTAACTTAAAGTTAAAACTTTAATTAAACCAAATTGTTTTTTATGCAGCTTAAATTAGTGCCTATATAGTCTTCTATGTTCGCTTATTTACTATTATGCCCAAGTGTAAATTAAAAATATCTTTAGAAAATTTTATTATATTTTAATTCATAACCAGAATAACTAAAATTCCATATATGATCGTAATAAAATGTTATAGTAAATTAAGACATAAAAATGTCTTCTTTGTCACACCGACAAAATTGCCTCTAGCGATTACCCTGAAGCAGCAAGATTAACAGCAGGGTTTTTGCAATTTAAATTAAAAATAAAGAATCATTCAATTAGTGTAATTATCAATAAATTAATTATTTTATTTTACTAGAAAAAAAAAACCCAAAAAAGACATAATCGAAGGTTATCGGTTTTTAATGTATGCAAATACTGCAGTTTGTTAGTATTTGCAATCGATTAAATGTTGTCATAAACTTTGAATGCAATATTTTGTTCTTAAATTAACAAAAGTTTATAATACTTTAAATTTCAATTATTAATCCAATAATATTTATTTATAAGGATATATATTTAATTATGAAAATAATTTAAATTTGCTGGATCTTAGAACATTATTTACATGCACCGGATGGGTGCTCCTAAAATTGAACTGAACAGTGTAAATCTTGTTCATCGAATCTATCCTAACTTCTGAACTGAAATGTTTGTTCCTTTGCATCTATATCTTCCGTTTCTCATTATAACCATCTATCGTCAATTCGAACTTTTGCCTCTGTGTCTATCCATTTATCCGTTTATCCAAATTGTAGTTGAAACACGTAGACTATATTATGCTACATATTTTTTATCATTTTAAAGCGAAGGTTGATGACAACTTTAGGAATCTGACATCAAACTATATATTCTCCGATATGACCGATAAGAAAGTGAGTTATTTAAACTGGTGATATGTAAAGTAAGATTAGAAATCTAGAATATTAAATTAACCATATGTATGCCCTGAGTCTGAAGATCAAAACTTGTAGCTTCTAAAGATATATATACTTTGTCAAATCTATAAAAGATGATAATAGTAATCTATTTTCTCCGGTGAAAATACACAAATTATTTATGATCTATTACTGAGTCAACAAGATTCTTCTCGTTCTTTGTGTCTTTATTCCTCAAAGATAATTACAGAACACAAAATATCACACACTTCATTGAAGATAATTATGATGTCATAATTTATAGGAATACTAAGCTGTCTTGCAACGGTTTCGGTTGAGCATAGGATCAAACACTTTGATGAATTGATTTTTGGAAAACTGTACCCAGACGATCTGAACGTTCGAGATTGAATTTTATATTTTCATCATTAAATTGAAATCTGTTAAAATAGTAAGTGCTATTTAGCTACTAATAAGCATTTTACCAATATATGTAGGTAGTTGTGTGTGGCTGTAACTCACTCAGTCAAAAATTTATAATTACACCTAAAACTTCGGATTCGACAACTTTTAGCTGACGCAATTTTATACCTGAAATATTAAAATCATACTTCAACCAATGACAATGGCGAAGTAATGTTTTAAAACAATTTTATTTTCTGGAATGATGAGTCGCATAAATCATATTAGTGGTGTTAGTTTATTGCTCATTGTACAAAGCCCTGATAGCTCTTAGAGTTTTAATAACATTTGTATACAGTGAAAAATTTGAAGAATTATTGGGGCTAAATCCGGGAATAAAGGATTACTAAAACCAGTGTAAAGTGACTATAAGAGAAGGAAAAATGATGAACAAGTCGAAGCGCATCACTACTATATCGGATACTCGACTAAGAAATCGATAAATAAGTAGTGACATTGAGGGAGTAAAATCAACACAGAGATGAACCTCTGAACCTCCGCTCCGTCAATGGCATCTATGTTAATTAATAAATAAATTAATTTCAAGGAAGTAAACATTTTCTGACTGAGTGGATTTATTATGATTTAATGTTTGAAAATAAATTGATGATAGAAAATTCCAAAACTGAAGAAATGTAAGTAAAATGCAGAGAGAGGTAAAAACGAAAGTTTTAATTAGGCCTCACATATTGTTATTTAATGAAAAGCCATAAGTCTCTTGTCATCGGGTTAGTCGACTAGAGCCTCAAAATACTATTGCCTCTCATTTGTTCAAGTTCAATGTCATTTTCCGTAAATTCACCTACTCCTTTATAATTTCTAGATTTAGATTCGTGATTATACCATTGGAATTAATTTCTTCAATAATGAAACTAGGTGAAAGAGTTACAGCCAATGGAGCGCTATACAGAGACATGTTGAATACTGCAACATACCATTCATCTCATGAGACAACAGATTTATTTCACGGTAAATTCAACGATTCATTAATATCACATTTTGGATTACTTTTTATGAGGTTATGTTAAATAATTGATTTATGCTGATAAACCACAAACACTTAATGCAATACAGAACAATATTCAATATGTTATCGATGTCATCCAAACCTGATTTGTGTTTAAAAGTAGTACATAATTGGGTTTGTAGAATGGACACATGGAAGCGTGCACGTGTGCTCAAAAGGAAACATTTTTGTATAATGTTTGTATCGTTTTTGTTTTATTCAAATTTAAAAGTAGGAAGCTCTTATTACATAAACCAGTAAATTTGAGTCTTTCGCAGTTAACTTAAGAAATATTTCCGACTACCTTGTTTTTTTGGGGAGATGTTTTCTTAATCAATGAACAAACACGGTAGTTATACCTCGATCGCAAGCTATTACTGACATATATCATGATGGAGCAAGCGATGACAGCACGTAGAGAACTTGTAATACGTGATATGGTCATATTAGTTGCAGTTTTCATAAAACATTGATTTGTTTGGGATCATGCAGAACGATTTGAGGATTCGTTTATAATGTGATAAAAAAAACAAACTGTACGACACTTTATGTGCACACTTTCCAAGCAGAATGTGCTCGACAGGCATATACTATCAGGCTTATCAGTATATGCAGGTAGAAATCCAAGATAAATTTAGTTGGTTGTTGCATACATAATTTTTAACTCCGGTAATATCTCGTTTATCGTCAATTTAATTTGAATAAATTATCTTGACATTCAGAGAATTACTTCAGTCAGGTGAGCCATCAATATATGTAAATCTTCATCATCTATAGTACTAACTCACATGGGCGAGTATGAGGAGATGTCAATTTTCGGTTTAATATCAGTTTCCAATATACTTAAAAACAAAGACTTGAATAATTGGTCTTTATGCTGATATCACAGGTAGATAAATATATACGTTTTATTACATCTAGAACTTAGCCTGCAATCTATTCTTCACCAAATTTAATGTACTTTGATTATGTTTAATTGCTTTGACCATTTGAATCCTTTCAAAAAAAAATAACCAATAACAATGACTACTTAAGGAAAATCTAGAATCTCTTGACCAGCTATCATTTTTAATAAAACTAAGGATTCGGATGTTGCATCGAATGTCAACTTGTAAATCGAAAATATCAATAATAAATCAAATAGTTTGATTTAATGTGACTGTATTATGTGCATAATATTCAAATTCGCCCACTAGCATTAATCCAAATGCATACGGTTACTTGCTTTGAATAGATTGCATCATCATATCGATCATTAGTCCTCGCAAGACCATAGTACGGTTGCATATCATTTAATTGAATATATTTCCAATGTTTCTTTTATTCAGTGGAATTGCATAATTTATTGTACTGTTCTGTAAATTAATTTATTAAATAATTTTTCATTAGTGGCGTACTCTGCGTCATGCAATAAACGATTAATTGCACCAATTAATAATAAAGAAAAAACTAATTATAGCATTATTTTTTGTGGCGGAATTTATTGCACGAATTTTTACTGCATTTCAAATTATAGCAATATAATTTTTCAATTTTGAAATGTTACCAGTCTCCATCATCAGCGGAAAGGGTTAAGTGTTTCTGCTTCCGAAAAGATTGTGAAAATAAAATCAATTATATTGAGTCGACTGCCGGTTATTATAGAAATTTTAAATCTGCATTTATTATGTTTATAATCTTTTGCTAACTTTAAATTAGCCGTACCAATAAGTTAATATTAATTTTAATGTAGGAATATTAACACTTTTAATATTTTAAAAATTATTGCTATACAAATTGACTGATGAATTTTTAAATTATTTCAACAAGTCTTTATATTTTTTTGAAATCATTTAAATTGTTTAATTAAATTATTTTAAAATTAATGGCGAAGTCATAAAGTGTTATATTTTAAATATATAATCAATTATTGTTATCCCTAAAACAGAAATCTTTTCATTTACTATTCTGGTGCCTGGATTGTCTGAAATCAAATTTATGAACTCATCACACTTCTATTGTTGTCAATTCATAATTTGATATAAAAGAGCAACCTATTCAGATATTTTGAAACTTTTATAATTTTTAAAAGAATATTTTTAGCGAAAAATCCTTTGTATAGTGTGAAAATATTTCCTTTGAAAAATTTCAAAACTATATCATTGATTGGCTTTGAGATAACAAACATGGTTATATTATATAAACTTGAATCTGTAACTAATCAGTAGATTAATGATAGAAAAACGCATTGTTTCCTGGCAAATGATCCCTTAAGAGAATTTGAATATAATTACGGTTATTCACCTAGTTATTTCTGGACGTCTTTCTATTATCCAAAATAGTCCTGCATATTTTGCAATATTATCGACTATAGTCACCTCAGCGTATCCAATTTGACTTTATTCACTTCACTGTTTCTCGCTTTCAGATATGTCGCTCTCCACAAATCCTCGATTGATATAGTATTTGGTCAGAAGATTTTTAGTATATGGAATATTATTATCCAGCATTAAATCTGTTGAAGAACCAAAAAAAAAAAAAAATGCTGACAGTCATTTACATTATCTATTTCTTCGTCATTGATCGAAAATCAATATCTTATAGTTGTAGCAATCTTCATTACTTTTTTGTTTGAAACATTGACCATTAGACCGAATTGTGAGCTGTCTTTTACTGTGTGACAGCCTGCACTCCTTTTTTATACTCGAATTTACATAAAAATGTCAAAAATGAGCTCCACGAAGCGAAATTTCAAATAGTGCATAGACTTAGGATCAGGTTCTCCAATTTTGACGATATTCCATAACCTTCTAGAATTCTCCACATTAAACTATGATTAATACTACAATTAATCTTTTTCTTCTTCTTCTTCTTCCTTGCCTTATTCCTTATTCAGGGTCGGTTCTTCTACTTCTCAATCTATTTCTTTACAAGTTTCTGTCTTGTGTATCGTAATTTTCTGTATTTAAGCTGTTCAAGTCATTTTGAATAACTAGTAACCGAGTTGCTTGTGGACGATCACCATAGATACGTAAAATCACCCAAATATTTACAAAGGTCTGATAAGATATGTCATCTGGACCAACTGCCTTATGTCGCTTCATCCTTTTAAGAGCATTTTTGACGTCCAGTAGAGGAACTGCATTGATTAGCACTAAAATTTAGTTTTGATTAGGAAATCTGCAATTGAGGATATTCTTCATTTATAGGCTGATTGAAGTATTGCTTCCACCTATTGTTTACACCTCTGTATTTCCAGTGGCATGTTTTATGAATTTGATAGAATGTATGTTTTTGCATGCAGCATTTCTTTGTGCAGCAATTTTGTATATTTTGTTTTGATCGCCATACTCAAAATGCTCATATAGTGGATTTGCAGTTCTAGATTTAGTATTATATACATTTCTAAATCGTCACTATAATTAATAATCTATTTACATCGTCTGTACAGGAATATAAAACTTGTTTATAATTCTCATCAATGCGCGACTTTCTACATGGTTAAAATATCATCAGAAAACCACACATATGACTAATATTAATATTTAATATCGACCTTTAGGTGATTTAATGCTGATTTGATTTTAATACTACTTACACCAAAAACCTTGAGTCGTCTTGTAGCCGGTGTTTAGTACGGACTCTGAGCAACTTAAACTTAATGTTTATACAAGAGCTTGTGAAACGTTGTCTGACTTTCTCATCTCGCAATTCATTTTTTACTAATGATTTTGATATATTGATTAAGATATAAGTCCAAATGTATGGTAAATATAGTGATTATTGCACATTGACCAAGACTAAGCATCCTTAAAGTCGTGAATAGTTCTAACATTCTACCTTCCAAATTGCGTCCATTTTCATAAGCCAAAATTTAACACCGTGTACCCATCTAATCGACGGCAAAATGTGTTGTTTCTAGTACAATGTAAATATGTTAGTAATTACGAGATGCACTTCGTAATTAGGCGCCCAACTGCTCCCTTTAACCCTTTCAATTTTTCTTGTGTGTGAATTGATATTATAGTATTTAGCTGCGTTACTAGTGACAATCATGGGCAATAAATACAGCACTTTTGGTTTGCAATTCAATTTGATTTTATGATTGATAGACCATATATGATACAACAAACAAGATACTTACTCGGATATTTTTGGGCGAAACAAAAGCATACCATATCACTGATATCGTGGGAAATAATCTCAAGATGTTTGTCGGCTACTGTATTCAATCATTGTGGTATCCAAAGAATCCAAAGAATCAGATGGACAGATTTTTCAAACAATAACTTAATTATTAACGAGATTCCTAAACAGGAAAAAATTAATTGGAAATTAAGAAATAAGGAAAAACAACTTAATTGATCCATCATTGATTTATAATTAAATACGCATTAGCATAAAATGTATGAAAACAATAGTAACAATCTCAAGAAAATAAAAACAACAACGAATTAATTAATTTATTTATAAATGCAATAAGATTCGGTATCATCTAATTTGAATGGATTTTCTGTTGTGTTTTACGTATCTAAAGTAAAATAAAAAACTTCACGGAAAACAACAATTGAGACAAGACAAACCAGAAAAAGAAGTAAAAATAAAAAAACGCACAAGATTTGACTCAAAAAATACTTCGATCATGGAGACATTCTTTCAAAATAAGAGATCATCATGATTGGAAATCGCAAATCACCCATTATCACAATCAAATATATTGACATCCGTTAAATGTGTTTGGGTGTTCCTCAATAGTGGCAACATGTTACTTTCTCATACAACAACTTTTGTACACCATTCTTATTTTACCTATACCGTCATTATAAGTATTATCACCGAATCATTATCTTCATCACATCATCATCATCATCATCATCATCATCATCATCATCATTAGCTCATGTTAATGAAAATCATTTGTTATTAACATCAGTAGCGAATATACCTGCATGCAAAAAAAAATTAAAAAAAACTGCAGCAGCAGACAGCATCGTAACATTACCATTATCATTAATGCATCACAGATTCAAAAAATAGATTGTTTTGTTCTCCTCATTCTTATATTGTGCATAAAATACACTTTTCTTTTACTTCTTTAGACATCTCTACCAAACTTTATGCGTAATTTATACTATAAGATGCACTTATTCGTAGTGATTTTATTAACTCTTTTTATTTAGGGTTCTTATATTTTTGATTAGATGAATTATTGGTTATGAAAGGAAGGAATGTATTAGTGGCGATGCTTGGACTCTAATAATGAGATATAGTTAAACATTTATTCTGTAATTAACAATAGCAATGCGATGAAGCAAAAGAATCGGCAGACACATTATTGGGAACAGAACAGGGAGTTTAGTAAACGTGAACAGCATTATATGCGTACTTTTCAGAAAATATTTCTTCTCGATCACAATGGTCTGTTAATAAAAACAAACATGCGTGAAACTTACCATCTGGTAAGCAATTTAACCGAACAGCGCTGAAGACCATAGAAATTTCAATTCGATTCAGGGATGTTCTCTGATCTTAAATTAGTAAAAATATGGACTGAGTATTTTTACAATCTCCTGAATAAACACAAAGATCAGATTGCTTGAACAGTTTGAATTTTCTACTCCAATAGTGAAATCAGATCTGCATAATACCTAAACACCACTCGAAATACAACATAGGCTCGTGTAGTACGTGAAACCGCTTAAGGGTTAATTCCGATGAACCTGTATATCTGAAATGAGAAATTTCCGTCTTGAAACACAGTCTAACATGTGTGCGAGTCATTGGATATATTAGGTTGGGAACTAAGTAATTGCGGATGTCACTCATAGATGCTTTAGTTGAATTTTTAGGTTTGTTGACGTTATCGAAATGCCAAACAAATGTTGTTATCTGATAG
>JANSTX010024925.1:0-15293 GCA_027564355.1 Penthetria funebris | reverse complement strand
TGTAGTGATAATGTTTAATTTTCTCTTGTTGTACTGTTGTATATATAATATATATAACTTTTTTTTTTATAACTTTTGAATAAAAAAATAATAATGGATAAAAATAATAAAGGTAAGATAATACAACTTACTTACTTATGCGAGCCTTAAACCTACAATTGGTTCACCTACCCCGCAGTTTACCAACACTCGTCCATCCCCCAGGCCTACCATCCAACACCCTTGACAGTATACGATCAGCCCGCACATGTGCCACATGCCAGAGCCACCTCAACCGATCGATTTTGACGTGTTGAACAATGTCAGGGTGTGAATATAGCTGTTGTAATTCACAAGCGTATCGCCTACGCCACCGTCCATTATTCCTCATCGGACCATAGTCGGTCTGGATTGGGATCAATAGGGTAGGCATTGAGTGGTCGCTGACTCAGTGTTGCTACTGTTGAGTTCCTGATCAAGTGCTTGCTTTGCCTCCACGTGGTGGACGATGGTAACTGAGAGGTTCAGTCGAACTAATCAGGCCGAAATTGTAAGTGCGCATCCCAAGCGGTTGGTCGTACGGTTAATTACCGACACGGTAAAAACATATCAATTATGAAACTAGCAATAGTGCCTCGTAAAGGTAAGATAATAATAAGGTTAAAATAATGATATTTGTATTATTTTATTTTACTTATTTATTTATGTACACATAACCAATGGACTACTATTCCGTCTGGTTTTAAAAAAAAAAACAAATAACTGAAACATGAGAAACCGCCTTACTAACTATACAAATTTTATACAAATTCTAACACACTTTTTGTAAACTCTTAATTGTTTAACCTCAAATTTTATCATAACAGCTCCTTTCGCGGCAATGTTAAATTTTCATTTTATAAAATGTTAAAATATTTTATAATATGGCAACAGAATACAAATTTTCGTAAAATGACCTCATAACAGAAAAATCGTAACATAAAAGTAAAATTTTTGTCAACAGAATAGGCCTGAATATTTGAATTCTTATATTTAATCATCGCATACACATTACATGATATGCAAATTATTTAAACATTTACACTACAATGGTGCTCATGATGGTATTGCAGTATTAATTTGCCGTTATCTATACACATATCAACCAAAAAGCTTCACTAGTTTCTAGTATACATGCAGTCACAGAGAAAAGTGTAGTTGAAAACAATGTTTGCTTTCTTAATTTATCTTCATTTTAAATTAAGTGTCATTGGTAATTATAATCATAATAATTATCATAGTAACAGTGAATAAATTAAATAAATAAGAAACAAAAATAAAATAATAATTATTAATTCAAACCTTGATTCAAACTAATTTCTTTAAATTTTCATTTAATAAATTTTAAGAAATTTTAATAATTATTGATTATGTTTTTTGTGTTTTATTTTATTTCGTTGACTTTTGCGGTGATAATGATTAACAATGATTAACCGAAACACCAGCATATACGAGTATAAAAATAAAATAAGGCAAGAAATTAACTTTATGAGCATTTCAAAGCATTTCCGGAAAGCACTTTACAGTAATTAATTTTAAGGTTGATTCACAATCAATGTTTTATGATTCGTATAATACATTGCAATTTTTTTCAATTCAATGAATATATTAATTAAGTTTAATTTTGCTTATGTTCATTATATTTTTTTTTATAAATATTAAAAAGAATTTAAGAAACAATTGCAACTCAAATAATATAAGAACACGTTAAATTCACGATGCAATAATTTTTTTATCAAAAAAATATCAAATTTTAACAAAATTAAGGAGTTTTTTCAAAACTAACATTTTTCTCAACATTTGAGTTATATATAAATCATTAAGTAATTATTCACCATCTATCTATATCACCAGTTATTAGAAATTTTCTAACCCATATCGTTTTAAAATTATAAACGACCCACTTTAAGTTTACTAGAAAACTATTTCCTTTTTCCTGCAGTTTTGATGACAAAATTGGTATGTGTTTCTTTGTCCTATAATAAAAATCAGTTTATTAAAAATTGATTTGCTCTACATGCTTGCAGAATAACTAACTAAGATATAACTAAAGATATATCTACAATAAAAGTTGCTCTATATTCATTTCGAAAAAATTGGACTAAAATGACTTGCAACAGAATTGTAATTTTTTTATCCTAACTGCAATAATAACAACATCACTTGCCCTAACTACAAAAAATAAAATAATTGCTTTATCTATATTACGTTTTGTCCTATGTACCTACATTATAAAAATTGGTATAACTGCAATTAATAAATTTTTATTTGCCCTATCTGCTTTTTCGTGATCCGAAAAAAGGTATTATAACAATTGATCCTAATCAAGGAAAACATATCAAATATAAATTATGCAATGACGATACAGAAGCAGTAAGAGCTGAAGCAGTACATATTAAAAACTTCTCCGTTGTGAAATCTCATTATATGCCATCCGAATCCCACAAATTATATTTAGATTTAACGAGTATTAATAGGAAAAGAACATATGGTTTATGAAAAGCATTTCATACAAAAGTAAGAAAAGAATCTAAGCAGGAAAAGGCTGTAGATAAAACTTTTAAAAACAACACAATTCTTATTCTATAACACATCACTCAATAAGTTCGTAGGATAATAAAACAATAACTTTAAGGCAACATAGTCTTCTTCAAGAGTGATACATTCATTCCAACGTGTCTCTTTCATTCCAACGCTTTTCTTTCAGTTTCGGTAATCAATTCTTAATTGAAGTCAAAGCGGATGGCAATCACTTCTTCAGAGTCAGAGTGGATGTGGAAGCAATTCAGAGTGCAATTCGTGCAATTTTGCCATTGTTGCGATTAGCTTGTGACAGGGGGCATTGTTTTGGTGAAAGAGCACTTTTCTTTATTTGGAGTCGTTTTTTTCAAAATTTCTTCCGTAAAACGCATCAATAATGCCATATAATATTCGATATTGATGGTTCTTCTTTCCCAAGGTAATCGACAAATAAAATACCGTGAGCATCTCAAAATACGGAGGCGCCAAAACCTTACCAGCTGACATTTGCGCTTTTGGTCGCTTCGTCCGTCCACTCAGCTGACTACCGATTTGACTCCGCAGTGTAGTGATGGATCCATGTTTCATCCATTGCCACATACCGCATGAAAATTATTTTTATTGCGCTGAAACTGCTCCAGTGCTCTGAATTGTCGCGACGTGTTGTAGTTTTTGATCGACTGTTAGCATACCATTTCGAACCGAGATTTCTCATGATGTAATTTTCATGCAATGAATACAATGCCTTCTGATATCTTTAAGGTGTCAGCATTTTATGAACTTTTTTATGTTTTCTGTAAACATAATATTTATGCTGAATATTCAGCATAAATATTCAGAGCCTGGTCACTCTTTGTTACAAGCGCAGAGACATTGTCTGATTGAGAAACATTTAAGAAATGTAGAAATTTTAGTCCTATTAGTCTAATTAGACTTTTGCTAAAAGCCGATAAGGTAAAAAACTAGTATTTTTTACGATCCACATGGCATAATAATATAAATTGACTATTTGGAAAAAGGGAACGCTTGAAATATCTCAGAAAAGCATGTATACTATTTTAAAGTGCCATTACTTCCATTACAGTAATTTTTATAATACGAAATAAATAAAATCTAATTATATTTTTTTTATCATTTATAGGTTGTATATTTTACTCAAAAAATGGTAATTATGACTCCGAAGCAGATGGTATTCGATTTATTCGTGTACGTGAAGATTTACCAATTGGAAAAGACATATTAACATTAACAGCTTATCCAAGAAAGACAGTTCTAATTAAAAGCGTTGAAAGATCACATGATTTTAAATTTTTCAAAATCAACGAATTGAACGATACTACATTCCAAGTTTTATTGGAAAAAACATTAGAAGACTTAGTTGATAGTGATGTACCACAAAATTTATTAAAATTTAAAATCGATTGTACTAGTCATTCAGGACGAAATGAAGAGGTACTTACACCCTTACAAATTAGTTTTATAAATTTTTTTTTATTAATAAATATACAATAGACATCATCACTAGGAGTTACAATTTATGTTGAGGATATTAATGATAATGCACCAAAATTTTTAAACTTGCCATATAGCATACACATTGATGAAACAACACCAATAGGAACAAATATATTTCAAGGAATTAGTGCATTAGATAGAGATAAACCTAATACACCCAATTCAGATGTACAATATTCAATTGGTCAACATGATTTTGGGCCTGGTGGTCCATACTTTTCTTTAGACAGTCCACATAGACCATCGATAGTATTACGTAGACAACTTGACTATGATGAGGGCTTACGGTATTTTGAGTTGCCAATTGTTGCAACGGTAAGTTTTTAAATTTCAAAATTAAATTAAAGTAATTTAGGCGTATATTATTTCGTATTTCGATTTTTTTTACATTCGTTGTTCGTATATTGTAATCAGCCTGTTTTTCTACATTCGTTCCTAGTATTTCACCTAATTAGTAGCTTAATTCTGGGAACGTACAAAATGAAAAGTTGTGGCAATTTTTTATTTCACGTAACTGCCAATTTCAAGGCCTTATATTCAGATGTATAAAAATTGAATAATTGCTAAATTTACGTATGTTTGTAAATTTAATAACTAAAACGCTTGCGGGCATACATATTCGTATCCATTTTGTCACTAAGTTTCAATTCTACGTATTATATGAACATACCATCTTAATATGGTTTGAGTAATTATATTGATAACATGAATTACATTTAATAAAAAATTATCGTCAGACACAAAATTGTTGTTTTTAGTGTTGTATTATGTTAGTCCTATGAAGTATAATTGAATAATAATTAATTATTGTTACACAAATTATATTTTATACTATTGTATATAAAACTATACTACTATTTCATGCAACGCCATCTAACTAGAATAATAAATAGTAATCCATAGAAATAAACCAAAGGAAACGAAGGGCTACAACAATTAAAGTCGAGAATAGAATGAAAATTTATAGAATAATAAAATGGAGTATAATACTATAAAGAAAAGTACCAAAATTTCTAGATATAAAATATACTTCTAAATAAACAGTTATTAAATGGAGAAACTTTAAAATAAATTAATACTTAGTTCGAATATAATTTTCCTTTATATTTAATTTGTTATATATTTTTATATTAAATAAATTAAGGTTTGTGTTATATTGCTATTGATATTTTTATTATATACTTCCTGATAATATATAGCCTTTCATTAACTACTCGGACAACATTTATAATGAATCTTTATTAAAAGAATCTACCTTAGTAGTTTTCATAGTAATCATCTACCTTAGTAGTTTTTATAACATTATTTTAAAATTTCAGTATTTATATAATTTTTAATTATTTTATAATACAGGACAGGGGCACGCAGCCAAAAGTGTCGAATACAACATTGAACATTTATATTGATGATCATGATGATTTACCACCGAAATTTACTGAAGGTGTTTACCGAAGTAAAATTAATGAGTTTTCACCATTAACTGTAATTATTAGTATTTTTAATATCATTATTTAATCAAAATTCTTAACTGAAAAAGAAATACCATTTACAGGGAAAATCTATAAAACAAGTACTATATTTTGATCCACCCATAATGGCATTTGATCAAGATTCTTTAAATTCAACATTAATTTATGAATTAATATCTGGTAATGAGAGAAAATTATTTTGGGTGAACCCATCAAATGGTGTATTATATTTACAAAATGAAATTGATTTGGAAGAAGAAAGTTTACCAGGAAATACTTTTGTGTTACAAATGGAAGCAAGACAAATTGATAATCCGATTAGAAGAGCACTGGCTCGAATTGAAATTGAAATATTAGATTTAAATGATAATTTACCTGAATTTGAAGTTGATTTATATAATATATCCATTGTTGAAAATTTACCTAGTGGTTTTAGTGTCCTTCAAGTTAATGCTGTAGATCGTGATCAAGGTGAAAATGCTGATTTTTTTTATAATATAAAAGACGAAATGCCAATTGGTGCATTTATTATTGATTCAAGAAGTGGTTGGTTAACGGTGCGTGATCAAACATTATTAGATCGTGAAACACGATCATCGGTAATGATAACTATACAAGCAATTGAAAAACATGAACCATATGACAAACTCTTGGCGTATCAGTCAAGTAGTGTTTTAGTTGAAATTACACTATTAGATGCAAATGATAATACACCAGAATTTGATATGGGAAATTTATATGAATTTACAATTAATATTAATGCTCCAAATGGACAAGTAATTGGTTTTATAACAGCTAAAGATCCCGATGAAGGAAGGAATGGTATGATTTTATATGAACTACAATATCCAAAGACTGGTACCACGACTACATCTGGTATTATACCATTTAAATTAAATTCAAAAACCGGTGCATTAAGTGTTTCTGGTAAACTAAAAAAAGGTAGAATTGCTGTATTTGTGGAAGCAAGTGATCAAGTATGCTACAAAATAATATTGAAATTAAAAACATTTATTCATATTTTTTTTTTTGGAAAATCTAAACTTTTAGCCTGCAAATCCGTCTGAAAGACGTTTTTCATTAGCTGTTGTAACTGTTGAAATTTTACAAGATATATCAAATAATCTTATCGATTTTATTGGTTCACCATATGAATTTTGGGTTGGTGTTGATATGGAGATTGGTTCATCTATTGGTCAAATACGTACTAATATGGACGGTGATTCTCATGTTGAAATTATGTATGATTTATTACATTCTTATGTTGATGGTGTGCCGTTTGCAGTTGAAGAGCGTTCAGGAATTGTTACAGTAATTAAAAATTTAGAAGATTTCGATCGCAACCTGTACGAATTTGAAGCTGTTGCTGCACATGTAAGTATAATTAAAATATTATAACTATATACACTTAAAACTTTATACTTTATTGAATAATATAGTAACAATAGTAGCACAAACAGTAATGTGAAATTAATTTTTTACTTTTTTCTCCAATATATATAACTGGAACTCAGTGTTCCTCCGATGGAAAATACAGTAACACTTTTAGTTGCTAGTTTCTGCATTTACATATTTTAGTTAAGTGGGTTACATTACTTAGTCAAGAACAGGCGATATTAATTGTACTGAACGTAATTGAAATATCTACATTAAATATATTCATTATCATTGATCTTGACCGACTTCTTTGCTGTATTTCACATTTCATTTCCACTCTCATTGCCGACCGATAGCAAACAAATGTCTTCGGCGAAGTTAAGATGTTGTAGTCGACCAATTTTACCCCATTTGATAACATGCGGTCCAAAGTTTACTTTGATCATAATCCAGTTTAATATGAGCATAACAATTGTGGTGACAGTATACATCCCTGTTTTACACCCTTACGTTCATCTAAAATATCTCCAAGCCTTCCACGATACAAAACTCAACATTGCAAATAACTATACAGACAGCGGATCACATTCATCAGTTTAAACGATATTCCATTACTAAAATTGTCCACATCGTACCATTATACTATCGAATGTCTATTTAAAGGCGTCAAATAACATATAATGATGTTTGCCATGCAATCGACTGCTCAACTGTAATCTGTTAAATATTGATATGGTCGCTGCTCCTCATTATTAGATTCACTCATCACTAATCCGTTTCTTTTTTACATAACTAATGAAATCTAGAACATTATCACCGACTTGTCTCAATGTGCTAAATCACCTGCGCACCGCTGTTTAACCTCTTCATTATGAATTTTAGCAACGTTTATACATCCCACAATTCTAGGTTGTCTCCATATACCTTCCATACGTTTTTATTGCATCTGTTTAATAGTTAAGTAATTTAAATATCCGCGCCTCTATATGAACATCTGAGAATTTCTCCATTTTCTACTAATAGTTATATTTGATTTCTGGTACGCTCGTCCGGTGAAATCAATGTTTCTTTGCGTATTCTTTTGAGGACAAATATAGAGCCACCAAGCACAAGGTTATGATTACTGAACATTTCCACAAAAAGTTCTCCATTGTTGTTAATATTACCCATAACAGACTCCTAGCACAAAGTGTTCTGGTTAACCTTTGCATTATCGTCACACATGCATATGGCAAAATCCGATCTGTTAATCTGAACAAGGCACTATATAAAAGGCTGACTATATAAAGCCTGCTTATCATCAGATTCTGCAGGTCCGTAAATCTGAAATATTGTTTCTAATTTAACTCTACTCTCGAACCTTGTTGTGATTATTATTCAAACTGATATCGATTTCTAGTCGACTATGTTCATCTCTACAACTTTTCCTTTTGATTTTCCATTTTATGTGACCTACATCTCATTCATAGCTTCCATAGTTGTCATCACAAATCCATTGCGTCCCAATATAATTGTAATAGTTTAATAATTAATTGTATAATAAGAGACTATTAAATAAGCAAATAGTTATCACTGTTGCGATCGGCCACTTCGAGCTAAAGCAAGTACTTGGTCAGGAATTAGAACTCACTGACCTACATCTCATTCATAGCTTCCATAGTTGTCATCACAAATCTATTGCGTCCCAACATAATTGTAATAGTTTAATAATTCATTGTATAATAAGAGACTATTAAATAAGCAAATAGTTATCACTGTTGCGATCGGCCACTTCGAGCTAAAGCAAGTACTTGGTCAGGAATTAGAACTCATTGCTTGTTTCCAAGCCTAAGTATCTTGTATATAACGTAATTGTTTGCGGTTATATCATTTCTATATAATTAAGCATCATCATGTCGATTTTTACTCCAAGATGCATATACTTGCACTACAGTGTTAAATTGTCAATATGTATATTTAATATCAGATAGTCACCAAAACACTTTTAGAACTATGCGATCTTGTAAAATAGAGCCTATGACTATATTTATCATTAGATGTTTTATGTATTAATAAATGCCTTCCTCGAAATTAATAATAACAATAATCTTATTATAATTTTGAATATAATCGTTTACTATATCGTGAACCATAAATTAATTCGCTTCAGGAATTTTTTGATAAACCCAAAAATGATCAGTTAATACGACAGAGATCTAACTCTGAAGTGCAGCTGAATAATAATGGTGAAGTAATTCAAATTGATGAGGGAACAATATCAGATAGTGAAAATCTTTTGATAACTAATGTTACAATTCATGTTGTAAGTTCTGATGATGAAAAAGGAATTATAATGAGGTAAGTTTAATTAAGAGAATAATTCATAACTTTAAATATTGAAACTTTTTCTACACAGAGGAACAACAAGTGATCCAATAGAATTCCATGTCAAGGAGAATATTTCTGGTGCATTAATAGGTCAATTATTATATAAAAATATTAAGAATAAAATTAAGGATAATAAATTATCGATGAATCAAAATACTCTCAAATCTAAAATTAATTTTCGAAGAGATCGTCAGCTCACATCTAAATTTAATGAAAAAAATAATACTATTATTGATAACAAACATAATACAAAGTCGTCGCAAAAACGAAGAAATAATATATATGGACAACGAAAGGGCCAACGAAACATTCGAGATTCTAATAAAGAAATAGGTGATTTTTACGTAGCCACAATTACTCCATCTGTATTTTATGAGGATCCAATAATTGTTGAAGATGATAAAAGTAAGAATAGTGTCGAAGAATCAACTGAACAAGTAACTCATGAATTCAAAAATAATGCAAGGAAACCAATAGTTGAAGAAACAGAAACACATATGCATGTTGAATATGAAAGTAAAATGATTTACGATTCAAGAAAAACTGATAATAATGATAATTTTGATGATGACAGTTTAGAAATTCCAATTGAATTAAACTTTGAGGCTACAAAAATTCATGCGAAAAATGTGTCAACTTTACAACGTGATGCTGAATCAATTATTGACAAAACAAGTCCAAAAAAAAGTAGACGACACGAAAATTATAGTATTGATGATAAAGGAAGTGAGATTTTAATAACCCCAAGACCAATCTATAATTATTACAGAACTGCTAGACAACAAAACATAATTGTAACAAAACCGGAAAATTATACAAAGTTATCTTCAACAACTGATAAGAGTAAAGTTTTACGTTTTTTAATTGCAAATCAGCAAGATGTTACTGACATGATAACAATAGCAAACGATGGTACATTAAAAACAATTAAACCGTTAGACAGAGAAGCACGTGATATATATCATTTAACTATTATTGCCGAATATTCTCGAGGCATTGTAAGTGGAGCTGGTATTTATCAAGTTGTAATTTATGTTGATGATGTTAATGATAATCCACCGGTTTTTAATTATATATCTTATACTGGAATGATACAGGAAAATAGTCTATTCGGTACTGAAGTAATACTAAATCATCCAATTATTATTAAAGATGCTGATTTAAGTGAAAATTCACTGTTTAATGTTAGCCTTAGCGGTGATGGAAGTAATTTGTTTACAGTTGAATTTATTAACAACACAAATAGTGATACATTTGGAAACAAAATAAAAAAATCACAAAATTTGAAACAAAACATAAATTTAGAAAAGAGTTTCGCTAATTTGCAAATAATGTTTTTTGATTCTCAAAAAAATCAAATGATGATTAATACTGATCCGTATTTTGTTATACGTTTTATTGGATCAAAACTATTAGACCGTGAACATAAAGCATCATATACATTGAGATTAATGGCTAAAGATTATGGTGGTTTATATTCTGAGGTGAAACTAACTATTTTAATAACAGATGTAAATGATAATAGTCCAATATTTTCAAAAATTGGAATTTTTAAAGACACCGGAATTTATATATTAGAAGCATCACATAATTTAGAAATATATTTTCTTGATCGAATTGTAACTGATTTAAATGTTGAGACTCATTCTATGATGTCAAATTATCAAAAGAATAGTTTAGATAAAGTAGCGCATAGTTTAAGTATGAGCAATTTAAATATTGGAACACCTCGTTTTTTAACGAATGAAACTTCAACGCAACGAACTAAAAGACATAATAATTATCCATTATTTTCGATATTAGAAAATATACCAGTTGGAATAAATGTTTTAAAGGTGACAGCAATTGATGATGATACCGATGAAAATTCACAAATTTTCTATGAAATTGTTAGTGAAACTGTAATGTCTATAAGCGATGTAAAGATAAAAAATCAAGAAGTCGAATCGCAAGACAATAAATTGCAACAAAAACTTCACAATCAACAAATTGATCACAATTATAATCAATTAATTAAACATTTTAACATTGATCGTTTGTCGGGTGAATTAAAAATTAATACCCCTCTACTAGCTGAAACGGAAATTTATTTAAATATATCAGCAAAAGATATTGGTGGATTAACAGACTTCACAGTTATTAAATTTAAGGTAATATATCACAATCTCTAATCAATCTTTGTTATATTCTATTAAGACATTAATCGGCAAATTTTAACTGACCGAAGTACACTCTGTGTCATATGATATATTGCATAACATGGTACATAGAAGGTCAATAGATTATTCATATGAAAGTATGTAAGATAAAATAAGTTAAGTGACGGTTCTTGAGAACCTAGTTGTTCCCCATTCAACCTTTAGTATCTATTGTATCCCTTTATTTTTATTCAAAAGTTAGTTCCTTTGAAATTGAAGAACAAACTTCATAATATTAATTCATCCGCATCTTTCTTTGAACTTTATGTTCAACTTATCGTACTTGTTTCATAATATTTTCTTTTATTATTGTATGCAGGAAATCAATTAGGATCTCTATGATAGTCACAACCAATTTGTTCTCATGGTCGCCACATATTTAAACCTTTAGTATTTAATGCTGTTATCGTATACGCGGCAAGCAAAATGCATTTTATGTAAGGCAAAATATATGACGCATTTAATCTTATATCTGTTGTTCCAACATATTTTCGAAGAGGAGAGATAATTCATTAAATTCAGATTCAGTCACCTTAAGTGGCTTAGAAGATAGGAATGTGTTCTTAATAGGCGCCAATTTTTATCTGAGCTTAATTTATATATGGTAGAGAAGTGTGTTTTATTTAAACTGGTTTATGCTCGACGAATTCAAGACACAAAATTTCCTCAGCACTGTATTAAATTTATATTGGAATGGTGATATCTCTAGCAAAAATTTCACGTATTGTACTAAATTTGTTAGCATTTCAGCAGAGCAAAAATCAAGATTTGGTATTGTTATCTTTTAGGTGGTGTTCTTTAAGGACAATATAATCATATTGTTTATGTATTTTTATCTGTGTCAGTATCAACCATACTGATGTGTGAATTCTTGATATGCATAGAGAAAGCAGAACGATGATTTAAGATAGAAATTTGTAGATAATTTAGCGTCTCGCTTGTTGAAACGCATTAAGGCAAACTACTGAAGATGGTCTCGGTATAATTAATTATAATAGGATGGACTGGATCATTGCTGACACCTGGAATTTAATACTGGTTACAAAAAAAAATAGAAAATAAAAAATCATTAACGTCAATG
Organism: Penthetria funebris; assembly: GCA_027564355.1. NCBI lineage: Eukaryota > Metazoa > Arthropoda > Insecta > Diptera > Pleciidae > Penthetria > Penthetria funebris. The sequence continues at coordinate 2,748 of JANSTX010024925.1, read as the reverse complement.
TCGAAGATGTACAGTATCAAACCGGGTACAAATCGTTGCAGATATAAATATTTGTTCGGTCAATGTTATCACAAGATTTGCAATTGAATCCAATTAAAAACTTATATTTGCACTTGACTCTAGGTTGGCGACCAAGAATTTGACTGAGAACTGTCATTAAAGCAGCTAGTAGCAGTTGTAAGATGTGAAGTGAACTGAAGCTGTAGAATAGAAATTATTAAGCTCTTATTCGTTCGTAAATACTTGTGGTATCGGAATTCGTATAGTACAGGAACAAATTTAAGTATAATATCAAAGGGAGGTGATGGATCTAGAACTAAAGTGACCTTCACTTAGTAATCAATTGTAAATTGACTGCCAGTTATAAATCTGACGTGATTTTTTTCTGAAGGGTGACAGAGCTAGGTAGTCTAACGCCTGCAAATGAAATTGAGTCGGAGTCACTCAACACCAGTATATTCAATCTTTTACTTAATATGTCTTTGAAACATTTTACTCTATTAGTAATAACTTTTATTTAATTTGTTTTATTAGATTTTAGATATTAATGATCATGCACCAGTTTTTGATAAATCATGGTATACATTCGATGTCAATGAAGGACCACATATCGATACCATATTAGGTACTATTTCCGCATTTGATGATGATTACTATGAAAATGCAAATATAACATATTCAATGTATTCAAAAGAAAATTTACCATTTGTAATCACGCCATTTGATGGTGTCATAAAAGTGATTAGTGAACTAGATCGTGAATTAACTTCAACTTATGAATTCCAAATAATGGCAATGGATAATAGTATACATGAAATGAAATTATCTTCATTAGTCGAAGTCGAAATCAATGTCTTGGATATAAATGATAATGCACCAGAATTTATTGATTATGATGAACTAATTAATAGTAATTCAATAATGGTGTCTAATAATAGTAACAATTTATTTAAAACAAATCGAAAATTATTTGATGTTAACCCGTCAATAATTAATCACAATAGTGATAAAAATGATTTCCAGCTACAGCAAGAAACAATACCTGTATATAAAGCATATTTAAATAAAAATATTGAACCCGGTACATTTGTTAAGCAAATTTCAGCTATTGATAAAGACTTTACCGGTAATGGTAATGGCTTAGTGATGTTTTCACTAAACCATAATAAATTACCACACTTATTCGAAATTGATTCACGAGATGGTATAATATCGACTGTATCTAAATTTACACAATTTCATGGTGGTTACGAGCATTTTAATTTAACTGTAATTGCATCAGATCTTGGTAATCCTTCGAGATCATCAACAGCATTAATTGTTATTAATATTCAAGGGAATGATAATAGTAAAATGGAGGATGTGATGATGTTAGAAAATAATAATAATAATGTAATAAATGAAGATTCTCGTTTATTTCCACATAAATACTATGAAATTGAGGTACCTGAAAACAATGACGCGCCAATTATTTTATTACAAATTAATGCGTCCTATCCACATAAAGAGGATATGTTTCGTTGGAGCATTGTTCATGATGATATAAATACACCAAAATTGGAAGCATTTAATATTGATCAATTCAATGGCACACTATGGTTAATGAGGAGTTTGGATAGAGAAACAACAGATAAATATAAATTTAAAATACGTGCTGAAAAAGTTATACGTGAAGGACGAAATATGATGATGATGCCAAGTATAACATATCCGGTTGATGGCGATCGTGTTCAAGGACTATTGGATAATGAAGTTCGAGTAAGTATACTAATTAAATATGTTTATTTTAAATTTATAAACAAACTATAATTGATTTGAGATATGAGTTCTGTTTTATGCAATAATATTATGAATGCAACTGACCAGGCTAAAATCGTATTTGTTTAATCATTTCTCTTTTCTTCTTCATTGCCTTACTGTTTATTTAGGATCGATTCTCCTGCTTCTCTATATATTTTTACACAAACTTCTTTATGTGAAATGTCACTATTTGCATTTAATCTGTTGAAATCATTTTAAACAACCAATAGTCAAATATAGCTTGTGGACGGCCACGTTTTCTCGCATCTTTTCCAATATATTCAGCAAATTTTACTCTGAGAGTTACGTAATGCATTACGTAACCGTAGCATCTTAATCTATTTTGAGTGATTATATTGGTAATAGGGCAACTGTTGAAATGACTCGAATAGAATTGTTTTTAATTCTATTCTTAAATGTTACTCCTGATGGCCATTTCTACATTTTCATCTCTGCTGTGTGTAATTTCTGGCCATGATTTCTTTTAACAGCCTAATATTCAAAACCGTAAGTTATTGCCATTCGAACTACAGTTATTATATTTGACTTGGTGATGAATGAAGTGTTCGACTATCATCGAGGTTACTCAACCTATCATTACTTGTATGTGGTGTCATCGATAACTCGAATTCCACTTCGGTAAGTAATGGCATGTGATCCAGACTAGAGAGATGGTGTTAATGTCGAGTTTATCGAAAAGTTGAAAAACATCTCAACAACAAACTATGTCCTGGGCATTGACGTTAAAAGGCATCCAGGCCGTGATTGGAGGGTCTCTAGGAGAATATGCGGCTAACCTATTCTACTTTAAATCTAGAGCCAATGAAAATCACCGCAACATGGCGACTGTGCCGCCATTACCAAAGCATACAGCCTAGGCTATTATTGTTGCCAATTCGATAATATCCGAACATAAAATTGGTGAAGGAACTCTTGGGCGACATATAG
>JANSTX010024914.1:0-15294 GCA_027564355.1 Penthetria funebris | reverse complement strand
ATGAGATCAAATGGATTTTAATAAATTGAGGGGGTTATGTTTTTTTTTTGCAAAGAATTATAAACTGAAAAATAAAAGGAAACAAATAATTAAAGTAAACAATTTAAAAATTAAATTTGGCAAAATTAGATATATTCTTGTTTCATAAAAAAAAAAAAAAAATAATAATAAACCAATTTAATTGATTATAATCGAAATTGTTTAACTGTTTATTGTAAACCATAATTACCTTGTGTTCCTAATTTGTGTACACGTGGTGGCCACCGGAAACGTGTAGCTTGACACTAACATCACTATTTCAAACACGGCTAAAATTTCATAGACTAAATTGGCGCCCAATTTGAAAATAACCATACAACGCTACTAACGCAATTTTGTGTTTATATCTTGTACTACACAAATGCTCATGTGCACGAGAAATGTGAACAAATGGCCCTCGGATCAGATGTGCAAATACGATGACGCCTATTGGATTACATAAACGAACACCGATTTGACATGTGGAAGAATACAACAATGTCGGAAACGCGACGAGAAAGCGGCACAAGTGTGGCTCATGAATTGAAGAGATATATATGATATTTTTGGGTGAAACGAGATTGGACTATTGTCACTGGTAAAACTTTTTTTGATATTGAAGTATTTTCTGTTGTTAATTATTTAGTGAAAAACGTATTTCCTGTATTCCTAGCGATTTGGTAACAGATATAAGACCGATTAATTACAACAAGGATTCATGAGTAATGTTTAACAGTAATTTAGACTTATGATCCTACGTAGTATAAAGAGCTTATGATAAATAGACAATCAATAGTAAACTTTCACAATGCTTTCTTAAGATTAATAGATCGTATATGGTCATATTTGTATTTGTGACGTTATTAAAAAATTTGGTTCGGACAACATTGGAAATCTATGATGCGTACAGATGGAGTAGGTATTATGAACAATAATGGAGAATTAAAATGTTGAAAAATTCCGAGATAAAGAAGTAAGACAACGGTTCACAAGTTGGCAAATAACTTCGGTGAGAACGTATTCTTAATTTAATTACAGTTATAATTGAAATAATTGAAGTATGCCACTCTCTCGTTCCACATAAATTCCCAAAATTTATAATACAATCATCACAATGAACAAATAATATAAAATAATTAAATAAATAAATTAAATGTAAATGAACAAATAAAATTAAAAAAAAAAAAAAATGGAACCCTGAAAAGGTTAGGGAATGAATTTCAGCAGATAAATTTCTTACATTCAGATCGATTGACAGGACGGCAAACAGGACACTTAAAAATGTTCAAAATTACAGAATTTATAGAAGATACACTGTTTACTGAACCTAATAATGAGATGGAAAAATATAAAAAGTGCAATTAACAACAACAATGCTGGACAAAGAGGTTAGTAAAACATTATGTTTTCATTCAAAAAATACTGCAAATTGAAACAACATGAGAAAAACTTATCGTCTGGCAAGCAACCTAATCGAACATTGGTTTAACAACCGATTTAGAATTATTGTCGAGCAGTCAATTGAAAATGGCAAATACAATTTGATATGTTATTTGTTGCCTTCAAACAGCCATTTAATAATATCGATAATGGTAAGATGTTGACAATTCTATAAAGATATGGAATATCGTCTAAACTGATGAATATGATTTGCGTTCTGAATCGCTATTCACAATTTTTGCATCGTGGAACGTTTGGTGGTATATTTTTGATGTACATTCGGAGGAATGTATATACTGTCACCACTATTATTCCTGCTCTTATTGGATTGTATTATAACCAAAGGGAACTATAAACCGCATGATATCAGATAGGGTATATCCTGTCAACTTGAAGATCGTAACTTTGTTGCCAATATTTGGAAAATTTTGTAACAATTGATGGTGATGGTACAGGAACAGATGTAAGGTTTCGTATACACGCTGCACGAGACTTGAAAGGTGACAAAGAATATCGTTTTCAAGTCACCACTATTATTCCTGCTCTTATTGAATTGTATTATGATCAAAGGGAACTATAAATCGCATGATATCAGATAGCGTATATCCGGTCAACTTGAAGATCTTGACTTCATTGCCAATATTTGGGAAGTTTTGTAACAATTGATGGTGATGGTGCAGGAACAGTTATAAGGTTCTGTATACACGCTGCACGAAACTTGAAAGATGACAAAGAACATCGTGTTCAAGTTTTCTTTGTCAATAGGTGCCTAAGACCGCAGACTAAAAATTGGCCGGTCAAATATAATATAAAATGAGAATGTGTGAAAATTGTCAGATCTGGAAGCGATAAACAGAATTGTCACCCAAAGAAAGTGAAATTGGATTGGTCATACTTTTAGGTGGCCGGTCGGTGATATTGCAAAATACGCAGTTGACTGGAATTCGCATGGTATTAGAAGACCCATCCGAAGAATCGTAATTAAGAATTCTGGTATCAGTTGAACGGGATGGAGTGAAGTGAAGGGGCTGGCCAGAGATTGTGAAAAATTTCAATTGTTCGTTGATGCCCTATGCTCTCGTTTGGAGTAAAGGTCGATATATCGTGATTCACAATATAGAGTTTTACATAATTGAAGGCTTGATGATTTTATTGACGTAAATTTGGGTGTAAAACAGGGATATAAACTATCTTCGCTATTATTTTTGATTGTCTTATTCTTGCTTATGATTTTAAGCTTGATACTGAACCGCATGGTATCACATGGGTTATTTCATTCATTATGTATTTTTCAATTTCAAGTACATTGAATAATAATAAAGAAAATGGTAAATATTGATCGAAATAATGAATTTTTATAAATTTACTTGTTTCTGATTGTTCATTTTCTATGGCGTTCAAGAATACGGGGTGCTATTTAGAAAAAGTTTATTCAGAAGTCGGGAATTCGAGTTTTCTAAAAAGAATTCTTTGAGGTTTAACATTAAGATCATCTTGTCAGATTCAATAAAATTCTTTCTTGAATGTACGCAACGTATGTTTACGAGAAATTTCTGAAGACTATCACAACCCCATTCAAAGCTTTCTACTTGGTCTATTCCTTAATTATCGGGTTACTTCTTTATGAGTTTCGTTCTTGAAATATTAATGAGTAGGTAGATTATCTGTTTGTTCCAAAAAATATATATCTCATCTCATCATGTATACAGATATTCAAATCGATTGACTAGAACCCAACTCTTACTATGGTGGTATGCTGTTCAAACTCGTATCCACTGGTAAATAATACGACATTTCTTTACACATACTTAAGTTATCCATTTCTGATTTCACTTAGACTTGAAGCAGAATTTTTAAATGTCCGTGTTACTTGCATTCTGTCAACTGTAGACTTTGCGCAATCACATTTTTATTTGACATTTATACTGTGATCGCATTTTCGGTGTTACCATAGAGAGCTTAATCGATGTTAACCTATTTCTTTTCGACAAATTTAAATTATGTTCACAACCGAAATTTTGTATAGGTTATGCAACTACTTGATCATTAATTAAAATTATGTCAAAATGATTGATCCACAGTCTGATTTTCAAAAATTTTAATTATTGCTACTTCAAAGAATGCAACAGACATTTTAACTGCTTATTTATAAAAGTAAAATTTATATTAGGTGTCATAAAAATTCCCAAAATAATAACAATAGTTAAATTAAATATAATTTCTTTTTAAACATTTTACAATTAAATTAAATTAAATATTCCTATGTTAAAATTAAAATGAACACAAATAAATCTCTATTTTTTAAAAATATTTTCTCTTAGTGTATATTTTGATTTAAATAGTGATCGATCACAGCAAGTTCCTTTAACAGCTTCCCGTACACTAGCTCTTTGTATTCGAAAATTGAAATCATTATAATTTAATTTCGAATATAAATATGTTGGTAATCGATTACTGAGTACCCAGACACCCTGAAAATATTAAAAAAAAAAAAAAAAAAAATTACTGTTAATTACTAATTTTACAAACTAAACACAAAATTGTATTACCTGATCATCTTCTCTATCGATTTTTAAATCATTTGGAAATATCAATGTTTCATTATCTTGGGCTACAATATCTAAATGTCCATTAACATATGGTCTTTCAATATCCCAACAGCCAACCGCATCTTTTTGTATCAAATTGAAAAACATAATATTATTTCGATCAACTGATGATGCCGATGATTGACCATTTATTCCACGATCACCAATTTGTATAAATGCATTTGGCAGACCAGTATTACCATCAATCCATAATGATTCATTACGTAATACACTTGTGCTGACCATAAATTCCTAGAATATTTAATTTAACTTATTTTTCTTTTTTATGATGATCAATCAGTAGCTACTACTAAGTTCTGAACAATTTATTTCAAATCCAGTTGGAAGTGGTTATCAACAGCAATAACATTGTACAGGGATCAGTTGTCATTTGACAAATATCGTGGACAGTCATTTATCCTAAGTTAATCATCATCATTTTGTTGATTTGTGACCCGTATCTTTATTTAGCTTCATCTTTTCTCACGAGTTCTATATTAATTAATGATGCTTTTTCGCAAGCATTTTAAAACTAATTGTTTATCAATAATATTAAATGGTGGTGAAACTTGAAAGATGACAGATCATGTCACAAATTCCAAGTTTTCGCCATAATCAATATTAAATAAGAATTTGTAGGGTAACAGGCGACCATATCGTGCTAAAGTAACGTGAAGAAAAGTTGTCGTTCAGTTGTCTAGTACCAGTTGTTGAGTATGAAGTGAATTGAAGGTTCTGGTTGGCAGAGAGTTGGTATGGAAATGTTATGTTGGTTCAAAGAATTAGATGTGATTCATCGAAATTTAGTAACATTATGATGGTTTATAAATTTTATGTATATACACTTACCGCATAACTGGACATTGGATGGAAAAACATTAAACGATCATTATATTCATTTAATGGTGCTAAACTGATACCAAATACACCATCTGTCCATTGAAAATTAAGATTATGTAGATTATAATTGCTGGCCAATGGATTTGGTAAATATAAATGATTTGTTGTTCGCCAACTTCGTTGTTTTCTTAAACTGAATACAACAATTGCATAACGCCATACATCTGTGATGTATGCATGGGCATCGTCACAATTGCCATTCCGGACGTCAACGATAATATTTGAATGTAATGAATCCTGTTTCACTTGATCGGCTGGCAATTCATACGAAAATAATGGATAATCGGTATACAAATTGAAAACCACAATTTTCGGTGGACATACTGGATTAATTTTTATTGTTGCATTTACAATGCCAGCATCTAAAACCCATAAGCGATCACATTCATCGATAAAAATACGATAAACTGACATTAATTTTGTACAGTCTGGCGTATCGGCTTCTGGATCAGCATGATAATATATATTTGGATAGGGTACCATTGGTGGACTCTGGTCATACTGTACATTATATTCGGTATTCAATAATGTCGGTAATGGTATCGGTAATGTTGCTAAACTTGCGGGTACACCATTTTTCCAACGTGGCATCGTTACAAATAAACGATCGTGCCACATATCAACACCAAGTGGTAAATTATTTTCGGGTACAAATGAACCTGATTCGAGGGCATATTGACGTTCTTCAAATGATGGAAATGCAAAATCCAATATTTTCCATTGATAAATTAATTCGAATGGATTGTTTTTAGTAAATTGTTGCCGGTATCTGTTCGAAAATTTATTATTAAAATATGATAATGTTGATGATGATTTTGATGTTGGTAAAAAATCATTGTAAAAGTGGCGATTACAAGACACAGTTGTTAGTGCGAATAGAAGAAGATAAAAGTTGACTTTCATTTCAATAAATTTTTTTTTTAAAATGCACTTTCTGTGTTGATGTCTAGAAATTTAAAAGAAATTTTTAATGAATTTAAAAATTTTAAAATATTTTATAAATTAGAAAAGTGATGTTTTTGAATTTGGCAAAATCAACAAATGGGTAACAACTTACACTAATCATCAACCTACTACAATTATTTTAAAATCAACATACCAGGCGAACAAATAAACCCCGATGAGTTATGCAGTAAATCACCAACAAATTGTATGGCTAAATTTGGAATGTCTAACCTGTACGACAGAAGGCACATCTGTGTCTGACTCATATTGAAATTTATAAGATTTCTCCATTTCCAGTCAGAAATCTGTTTTAAATCATTAGTTAGAGCGGTGTCCGTATCCAAGCGAAGAGTATTCACCATAACCTTGAATGGCCCTTTTCCAAAATATATAAATAGCAGTGAATAGCAGTGAAGTATGTAATAAAAAGCCATTAAAAATTAGTAGAAAAAATTTGCTATACGAAAAACAAAAAAAAAAGGCATTTCAGAATCTAGAACCATAAATCAGCTATTTGAACGTTCAGCAGAAATTTGTGATTATATGACTGGAATGCATGGAAAACGTAAAATTCATCTTTGTAAAGATGGTTCCATAGACGAGAAGTACGCGACAAAATCTGCCTTGAAATTTAAGTATGCGACCATGCGTACATATGTGTACAACAGAATGTGAGTGTGACAACCGAGCTAGGCAGGTATTAAGTGGAAATTCCCGAATATTGGTCATAATGCTGGCAATCTCAGCAGTGTGATTGCCTTAATAATATCCATAGAAGATTGTTAGCGGTCCCACATTGTGCCTATGTTGAAGAGATTTGTTCATCACCTATAAATCTATCATTCAATACAGAACCTGAGATATGTCGAGTGCAAGCACTCGAATCTCATCAAATACGCGCAAAATTGTACTCCAAATTCCAGTCAGATAGCTATTGACGATCATGAATTAAGATATGCTCTTAAAGTTAATAACACAAGAAGGGACGACTTGCAATTTATTTATTCTGATGATGCAATATTTTAATTGTTGCACTGAAAATGCATAAAACATAATTTCAATTTTTACCAATAGAATTGCAAATTACTTTTTTCTCATACAAAAAAAAAAATAATTTTCCAAACTGAAAATAAAGAACTTTGCTTATTGGAAAATAGAAGAAAAAAGTTGTGATGTATGAAAGAAAGACTTGTTTTTCTGAGTTTTCATGGAAATTATAGAGGTTTTCCATAAAAGCAAAGTGTTTTTAAGTTCAACAGAATTTTCTGAACAAATTGAATAAAAAATGGTTGGAAAATTGCGGAAAATGTCGGAAAATTCAACTTCTGTATCTGACGAGATAGAACAAAACTTTGTATGGGTGACTTGCAAAACATTTAGAGCTTCCCATATATTCAAAATTTCAGGATTCTAGCACTTCCGGTTTAGGAGATCTGTGAAATTTGTAGCCCATTTTTACTTAAAAAAAAACTTTAATCCTAGCAAATTTTCGTGATGAAATCTAGATGGACACCATTTAGGTGCACCAAGTTTGTTCCTGATATTTTCAAATTCGAGGAAAAATGACCGAGTTAGATCGAGTTTTCCGGTTTTTTGAAAATGATGCAGAACCGACTTTGACGGATTGTATCTCCTAAATAATATAACAAAGAATTATCATTTGTACATCGAAAATTAGGAACAATGGTCAGGAAAAAAGAGTTTTCTGGAAATTGGAAAATTTTGTTGGAAAAGTCGGAAAATTGCCATTTGAAATATGTGAAAAATTGTGTAATTTGCAAATTGGGAAATCTTTGGGAATTTTTCATAAAATTACGTATTTTATATTTTTGCAATATACAATGATGCCTTGACGATCCAGAACCGTAAAGAAAGTTTCATTAAATTTAAATTTTCCATTTTTAAAATAGCTTTTAAAATCACTCTGTAAATCAATTTGGAAACTTTTCACATTTATTATAGAAAAACTTAAATAGATATGCAAATTCTAAAACTAGTGTTAGAAAGGCTTCATTCCGGACTATTAGTGACATAAACTTGAAAGAGATATCATTTATTTTTACGGAGTTACGGGAATTTGAAAGTGCTAAAAATTACCATGTTCAAAAGCGAATATCTCGGCTACGGAAAATAAATCCGGGAAACGGAAAAAGGTGGCCTGGCAACTATTCAAGAACTACATGTGTGCAAAATTTTAAGTCGATCAGAGCATGTTTTATTTTTGAACCCAATGGTTACCCCTTTGAAAATTCAGATCTGAAATTTGAAAAAAAAAAGTTTCTTCTTCGTATTTTCCCATTTCACAGTGCCACAACTACAACAGCACAAACAAACTGAAACACACACACAGCATCATCATCGTCATCATATCAGACGTCACATCACATTTTCTTCCACATACAAATTTTAAGCAAATTACTTAAAGTACACATTTTAACAACAACTACCGTACTCGAACCACAGCTCTACTGTGATGTTAAATAGAAGACGGACGACGCAAACGTTCTGGCCACCGCACACTTAACATTAGCATAGTTAAACTTCTTCATAAGGTAAAAATTAAGTAATAAAAAAATTAAGTAATGATAGGTCTATAATTGAAAGTATCCTTTTTAGGAATAGACTGGACATTTCCCACCTTCTATGCAGATGGAAAATAACCAGATTGTAGGGGAAACCATATATATATGACGCCTGATGGTTTACAATTCTGTAAATAACCATCAAAAGAATTTGAACGAATTTCATATCTGAAGTCAACCTAGGAAGAGGATCCGATGAATTCACAAAGACGGGAATTTTGAAAATATGTGGGAATCGGTTTTACAGGCTCTCCCATTAACTGAAACCGTACTGATTATGGGTGATCTAAATGGACATGTACGGCAAGACAAATTTACATAGGCAATAGTAATACTTGACCATAGTAAAGGCTTAATTTGCAAAAAAATAGGAACACCTAATAATGTACAAAAGTACTCATCTAAAGAATAAATTTTAAGAATAAAATGGCTTAAGTTACATGTAGGAAAAGACCGTCTTATAACAACGCTTTTTACATCACAATTTTCAAGATTATCGTAAGCTAAAGATTATGTGGAATGACTTGATTTGCAAAGTGAAGTCAAAATAATTCCTGGGTATGTCAGATTTCAGAATCAAATCTTATGTATGAAGGTATGAAGCGAAATAAGGCAGTTGATTCAGAAGACGACATCATATCAGATTTTGGAAAATATTTGTGTGATTTTGATTATATTTTGGATATAATTATCAAATTTATTAATTAAGATCTTAAATGGAAGTGCGATGCAAAATTCATGGAGACAAAGCTATATCTTAATATTATATAAAAATAAAGGATATGTCTTTTCGGTAGGTATGCTGCGAATAGCATATTCTTGCAAGGCCAGTTGCAACCGAACGCGTCCACAGGTTGTGGATAGTAGATGACCTAGCAATAGATTAGTTACGAATATCAAATTAGTAACCGCGGGAAATCTGGCGGCTGTGTGTTAGAGTTACTAAGAGGTACTGGGTGTACGCTGTACTCACCTTAAAACTTAATTATTGATTCAATGATTACACAGTGTCATGGCGAGTTAACAGCGCCAATAAATAACTGCTTTCGGTAGAGATGAAAAAATACCCCTGTAAATACCCTACGAATTTACAGAATGTTTGCGTAGGTTGATACATTAAAAAAGGCCAAACTAGATATAACAGCAATCCAAGAAACCCGGTGGCCCGAAAAAAACTCACTTAAAGGAAAAGGATACATATTTTATTACAGCGGCACCGATTGTAGTAAAAGAAGAGAATTTGGAACCGGTTCTATAGTTTTTGGTAATGCAAGGGATTCGGTAATTGATTTTAATCCCATAGATGAACTTATTTGTATCCTACGTCTAAGAATGAAATTTTTCAATTTGATCCTGATCAATGTATATGCACCCACTGAGGAGAAACCTGATGAGGTGTAGGATGTATTTCATGAAAAACTAATATCCACCTATAGAACAGCGCCAGGCCACGATATTAAGATTGTCAAAGGTGACTTTAATGCCAAGGTGAGCCAGGAAACAATATATCATCCAAATATAGGTAAACACAGTCTTCATGATAAAACCAATGAAAATGGGCTGCGATTGATTGATTTCGCTGTGTATAAAAACATGTTCATTGTTAGTACATACTTCCCCCATAAAGATATTCATAAAATGACATGGAGATCTCCAGATGGTAGAACAAATAATCAAATTGACCATATACTAATTGATAGACATCACTGTTCAAATATAATGAATGTTCGAAGTTGTCGTGGTTTAAATATTGACTCCGATCATTACCTAGTGAGTGTGGTGTTACGAGCCAGAATTTCGCCCAGTAAAACCAAGCAACCTGTGAGAACAAAATGGGCGGTCGAAAGACTTGAACATAGACGGCGATAAAACAATTGTACGTTATTTCAATAGATTACCGGATTATTACTGGTTTGGATGGATACCAACAAATTAGTTCATAGAAAGAAAAGAGAACTGTAGTGAAGAATTTACGTCGAATTTGAAAAATTCAACAGGAACAATGACAACAGAAGATTGTACAGGGGGATCAATTGTATGCGCAACAGATATAGTCCGTTTTTGTGCAAAAACATTGATAGACAGGCTATGACACAAGAGGAAAGGTGTCTCAAGAGATGGACAGAGTACTTTAAAAATTAATTAACTATAAATACGCGAGTAAATACTGTGGAATATGTGCAATTTCAAACGGCTCAGCCGTTTATAGCTCAACCATCAATACACGAGGTTAAGAACGTTATTCTAACAGATCGATCTACATCTGATCAACTATTTATTATCAGACAGATATTGGAAAAGTGTTGGGAGTTCAAGGTTGATACACATCCTTAGTTTGTTGATTTTAAGGGGACAGATGATAGTGTCAATAGGCCAAAGTTATGGAAAATTATGGAAGAATTTGGTATTCCAAAAAAAACTGTTAAATCTGGTGTCTACGACGTTAAATAATATTAAGTCACCTATGCGAATCCGGGATAAATTATCTGAACATTTTGAGACTACGACAAGGCGAACCTTTATCGTCACTACTTTCTATTTTTAATATTGCGCTGGAAACGGCAGTAAGGGGCCGTAAATATTGACAAAAAAGGAACGATTTTCATAAAATCGGGTCAATTATTGGCGTATGCTGATGATGTAGACATAATGGGTCGAAATATCATGACTGTCAAGGATGCCTTCGATGCGTTAGACGATGGGGCATAACTTCGCATATTTGGGACCGTTGGTAAATGACGGAAAATGATATTGAAGAAGAAATGCGCCGTTTAATGGCAATTGGAAACAGGTGCTATTGCGGGTTAAGAAAACAATTTCAATCTAAAACATAATAACGAGAACTAAGGTGTAAGCTATATAAAATATTAATACGTCCAATATTAACATATGGATCGGACTATGGCATATATGGTCCCGTCAAAGAACAAAATGTTTGGAGGAGAGGATATAATTTTGACATAGATAAATTGTACAGTGAACCAAATATTGTCAAAACAATCAAAATCAATAGACTGAGATGGTTGGGTCATGTGTCACGAATGGAGGTTGAACGTGTACCAAAAAATCTGTTCTGAATGGTAATCCAGAAGGGAGAAGAGACGCCGGAAGACCTAGGGCTAGATGGTTAGATACAGTAAACGATGATATAAAGATTCTTCAAATTCGTGATGGGAAGATGTTAGCTGCAGATAGGTCTGATTGGAGAAGCGTTGTTGGAGCAGGCTAAAACCGCACCTGGGTTTTAACGCCATACAGCAGCAGCAGCAGCAAGGGATATATCTTATGAGGGCATTTTATAGAGTACCTAGAGATCGACAGGCATTAAGATCTCAAACTGTTCCTGAACTATATATCACTACTAAGATAAATTTAAAGATATGTATATATATGAATGATAGCATAGCATCTGAAAAAAATTGTGGAAAATCTAATTCATTTAACGTAAGCGTTGGTATGCATCAGGGTTCTGCATTAGGTCAATTAATTTTTATAACCATTAGGCGCAATGTCTGGTACAATATAGTATCCACTTCCATAGACTATGTTATTTGCAGAAATGTGAATTCATCCACTTCCGGTTATTGAAAAGTTCAAATATTTAGTATATATCACAAATGTGCGGTTGGAACAAGACTGGAGATCGGTGTCCGGAGTTTTATGTGATCGATTTTTAATAAACAGATTTTATGTTTTTCAATGTGAATTTGAACCAATTTAAAAATCATGGTTAGAAATGCGGATATTTTAGCATTCAAATATTCAAATTATTTTTTCCATTTCTCATTCAAATTATTTAACATAAAGAAAACCACTAATTAATCAAAATACATTTATGTGTGGTCCTTGCACAAAAATTTAAATTAATTATTTGTTTAATTTATCTGCAAAAATATCAAATGGATTGTGTCCTTCAAATTGCAAATGTTTAAAATCAAATAAATTGTTTTCAATCGAATTTAGGTTAAGATCGATTTTTAAATGCACAATTTAATTTTTGATTTACATATGCGAATGAGTACAGTATTTCTATGCAACCAGGATTTCCTGATTATGTTATTAATGATCATTTATATTATTTGAATTAATAATATTAATTGGTATTAATTAAATTTATAAAAAGTAACATTCAAATAAGTCATAAAATTTACAACCATTACAGGTTGAAACCACTGTCGTTATACGGAATTTTATATAATAAAATATCAATTTCAGGTTTGCAAATTTAATTACGCAAAATTTATTACACACACTTAATTAGTAACATTCGATCAATATAAACATCGAGCAATGCAATCAATTTGTTAATAAATACTAGATAGTGAAACGCACATCGGAACAAGTTTTTTGAAGGTTAAAATCCGCTTCAGGAATGTACAGACTATAAACATTTGCAATGCTAAAAAAATTTCAATATTTATGCTGACATGAAAAATGATTTTAGTTTGCAACTCATTTGTTTTTCAAATGTTTACTTTTAATTGAAATAATTGCAAAAATTGTAAATATGTAATTGCATAAGAGCACCATACTCTCGTACCTAAATGGTTTCGTAATTTAATTTCAGGAAATTTTTGTGGATTGTCTGGTTTATATGATGTGACAACTTTCAAATATTCATCTAGAATAAATTGTTAATCATCCAGTTTTGCTTTTTTTTTTTGTTTTTTAATTGTATATTGCCTTGAGAAAAGCATAAAAATATTTATTATTATGTGTACGCTACAGTTAGTACATCCGTAAACAAAATTGTGACATTCCTAAACACACTGTAGTTCTTATGTAATGTGACAGTTAGTTGTAAATGTCAGAAAGTTTTAAATTTAAATAATTGGCGAATTGAATTGAACGATTGCGCAATTAAAACAAACAATTTAATTTAACATTAAACTTTGTATTTTCGGATAAAAGCGAAAACATTGTTTTTTTACGATGCGCAAATTGTAGATTTTATGAAATTTCTGAGTCAACACTGTATATTTTTGAATACCAAAGATTTCTCGAGTCTGCTGTGTACGGTACTTTACATCTGTTTCAGCACCACCATTAATTCAACATCATCGATTTTTTCACCATTGTTTACAATTGAAGTCAAGATCGTCAAAAGGCAACCAATAAGAACCGTATCTGGTATAATAATACTACTGTTCAGTATTCACTTTGTATCATACAAAATCCAGTTTAAAAAATTTGCAGAAAAAATTGTGGTGAAAGCATATTAATTTGATTTCACTACGACTTGTTGCAGAATCCCAAAATTGTTTTATATACATTTTTTTTAATAGATACGCCACAAAATTACTTTATATAAATTTTAAATTATTATGTTGATACCCTTGTGAATATTCGATTTAAACTTATGGGTATAGAGTACAACACTTTTTCATGAAATAAGTTCCACAGACTGAAGATGTGCGCAAAATGAAAGTGTCCCTAAATCTGACCATAATGTAGTTACACAGAATACGAGTGTGATGATACAGTTAAGTTACCCACATTCCATCTGCGCTAAATTGAATCTATTTTGCCAGTGATTGAACACTGTGGGAATTTAATTCCATAAGAAATTTTATAAATGATGTAATATATATAATGGCAATGTTTTCAGGATTAAAGTATTGTTTGTAATGCAATCAAGTTGCCCGGCAACATTCTGTGTCACATCGAGTATATGATAATTACGAATGTGTTTAGCATTGACTCGCAATCCGAATTGTAACTATCAAAGTCCAAAACATCAATGTGACATAGCAAACGTGTCGACAAATATAACGATAATTCCTGTCCTTTTTGTCTCGATCACATGCCATTTACTGACATACAATTTGGGATCGAGTTACAAGTGATTTCGCGTTGAGGTGAAAATGGATTAAATCACTTTTATGATAGTCAGTCATTTCATTCGATATATACTTTAATCCAGTACCTACTTAATTCTTGTGCCACATGCAATTGTTTTCGTCAAAGTAAGCATTGTTTTAATGTTCCATCAGATGATCATGATTGTGTGCATTATTTACGTTAAATCAAAAGTTGTCATCGTATTGCCATACGATCCGAGGAAATTAAAGCAATCCAGTACTTTAGCGGTGCTAGATGCAAAACACACAGAACTGCCTATATTGGTGAAGTTAGATGTTATTTTCTAGTTGGGCAATTTACAGCATCTTTATAGAAGTCAGTATAAAACTAAGTTTCTGACGGACATCACGAGTAGATAAAATAAGTGGTTGGGTCAGCAATTCAATTTAATTTTATCATCCTAACCGAGACAATCCACATAATTTATGATTAGTAAAAACATAGATTTAGTAACTTACAAACGTTGTACTAACCTAATATATTTTTGCTAAATAATTTTTATAATATATTAAAATCAAACTAATTCTTACTCAATTCGAAATTAATGATGAATTGTTTACAAATTTACATATTTTCGAAATAACTTTTTAATGGTTTTAAAGAAACGCATTAGAATTTAATCAAACGAGAGAAATATAATTGGCATCGCCAATCATTGTAGGCCCTGGGAATTGTTTAACGGATCACAACATAATACATAACATATTCTACTTTAAATCTAGAGCCAATGAAAATCACCGCAACATGGCGACTGTGCAGCCATTACCAAAGCACATAGCCTAGGCTATTATTGTTGCCAATTTGACAACAACCGAACATAAAATTGGTGAAGGAATTCGTGGGCGGCATATAGAAATATGTTCGGCTTCGAGTTACCTACAAGATTAGTCAGGATTCTGTGAAAATGAGAATGGTGAAGATTGTTCAAATTGAATAACCATGGCATCTCAAGCCCTAGT
>JANSTX010024903.1:0-15294 GCA_027564355.1 Penthetria funebris | reverse complement strand
GTATATAATAGTAGATAATATGTCACCGGAAAACTTAAAAAAAGGTCAATGATTAAATCATTTCTAATGTAATGAACACGGTCTTTTAAAGGAAAAAATATCCCTCCAAACTTCCGTTTTCTATTTTAGAATTTTTATCTTGTCAGCATTTCAATTCACCAATTCAAATGAAACGGAAATTTAAAGCGGATGGTTTATAGAATATTTTCGTTGCGAAATTATTGAAGGATGCTTTTATATTGTCCATTAAGAAAAGAAAATTTAATTAAATGCACAGTGTCTTGTTCCTTCAAAATAATAATTTTAGCAATTCCCTATTTGATCCTTACCGACATTGTATGATAATGTACATCATCTTTGTTGGTATATATATATATATACATACTAGCAATCGAATCCTATTAAGCTTACTTAAATTGGTTCAAATCAAATGATCCACTGAGTAGAATTTATATAATTTTAAAACAAGAATTAACTACAGCAAATATCACTTTAATTTGGACAAATCAAATGATCCACTGTATTGATTTTGTATAATTTTAAAACAAGTGTAGAACATTACAGAGAGTGACTTGAATTATTAATATAAATGTTTTGTAGCAGAAATATATTTGAATTTTCCACAAAACAAACTATCAAAAAATATAACCAAATAAATTATCGTAGGATACATAAACATTTTATTCTAATATATAAAATTGATTTAATGAGATATTGAATTTTATTTTGCATTCTAATTATATTTAAATATTTTCTATTTTTTTTTTTTTTTTGAAGAAATAATTCTGTGCAATTATTAAAAATATGAAACCAGTGAATAGTGCCAATAAAACCTCAAAAAAGAATCGTTTATCAAAAAATCCTTATTTAAATTTCCTTCACTATTTTCGTGAAAAATCATCAAATCTAAGTCCTGTAGAAATAATTCAAATGGGTGCTGCTAAATGGAATAAACTATCTGTTACTGAAAAGGAAAACTATTCATTATCAGCAATAAATTTGAAGACGACAAAAAAAATTAAAACTGAAACCAAGAAACAAAATAATGGAAAAAAAAATGAAATTTCGAATAATAAAAAATATAGCCTTATAATTGGAAATGCAATTATGCCAAAACAACTTAGGAACGCATTTGGTAAGATGTTTAAAAAATATTTGATAAAAATAAATTCCATAGTTTTGCATTTCTCACATAAGTTTATGAAATATACTCGTAAATGCATTCACGATACAAATAAAATGCAAGAATGTTAACACTCTCAAATTTTAGGATAACATCTTTTATTTAAGAAACTATTCAATTAATTCGTTTAAAAACTAAGAGTCATGCTAGAGAAATGGTTTTATTTATTGTCGTGATATTTATTATCTCCCATTATGCAATATAACTAATAATTTCTAATAGTAGTTTTAAAGGACATAAATATTTGATATTTATATGAGGTTGTTTTCACTATTCGATTGCTTTCAAAGTTCCCCTTTTTATTCAGATTAAATGAAGTGTCACATCTTTAGTAAATTTAACATAATCTGTTGTCTAAGATATAGTTAATCCTATGATAATCGGTTAACAATAGGGTCTAATGTTGTACGTATGTTAAACGATCAATAAAATGCTGACTAACTAACAATTTAACAATTTAAAAAAAAAATGTAGGTTTAGGTGGGTCCAGTTTAACAACAAAACCAACATATGCTCATAGTAAGAGTCCAAAAAATATGTCAAAAAAAGCAGCTGATGCAATTGAACAAACAATTAATGAATTAGAAAGTGTCAATGTCGCATCAACTATTCAAAATAGACAAATCAATGAAATTGAAGTCAATGAAACTAAACGTCCAGGAATGGAGGTAGTGGAGGAGTCCAATGAAAATGCAGACAACTTAATGTTTTTATAAAAATTATATATATGTAAACTAAATTTTAGTGTATTGTGTTTGGAAAAAATATAAATCTTTGATTTAATAAATTTACTTGCTTGCATATTAGTTATTGTTAATTTAAATTATGAGTTCTCTCTTGCAGCTAAATTTATCACTATAACATCTTGGAATTATAGTCGATTTAGTCGCTACTATACCGTTATTAGATTCAATATCAAAACTTACACTACAACTTGCAACGTCAAAGGATGGTTGATGATGGTTTTCATGTACATTCAAAATTTATTATCAGTAAAAACGTTAGGCAGTTACGGAACGAATAAGACATTCGTTTTTTATCATTCCGCTACAATAGATCCAAGGATCGTAGCATTATGGTGTATTATTAGGAGATGGCAATTAATTTTAAATCTGTATATTTATCCAAAATATTGTTAATATTCGTAACACAACAGATATGCTCTTTTTAATCCAGGAATTGACACAAAATGTGATCGAATTGCCGGTCACACTACGTGAAGGTAAACAAAGAGTTAAAATTATCTAGATGTGTCCACTTCTTCTCCACTCTATTGAACATACATTCTTCGTTTTATGTATTACTAAAATTTCGTATAATATAATATTATTCTGTAAAATGTTTGTAAATAATTATTAAACATATGTCCAATATTGGGTTTCTTGACAAATGATTAATTTGATTAATTTCATTTTATTTTATATATTCGGACATATCTAATCTAGACAGATTGTTTGGGGAAAATAATAGAAACATTTCCATTACAATTTGAAATCGAAAAAGTTAGATCAATCAATTAACTAAAATCTATACATAATATAAGAAGTTTCAAGAAGTCATAATTTAAATGAAATATTAAAGACATGTGGGCTTTTGAATTACGTTTTATTATTTTTATATAAAATCATGTAATTATCCAAGGATCATCATATTCCCGTTTTTATTGAATTTGGACAAAAAACAAAAAAAAAAGAAGATAAGCAAAAGATTTTACCTTTACAAATAATAAATCAATCAAAATGTCTGTCATTCTATACATAAGAAACAAAAAACCAAAAAATAAGGGAATGAAATTCACAATGTTTTATGTTAGGGCAAATAAATGTTCATTAATCACAACCAAACCCTTAGGTTAGTTAATTTTTCTTTTAGAACATAAACGCGAATCTTCAAACAAAATGTATACGAGTAAATATATCACCATGTACGAGTAATATAATGGAAATATTCAGAAACGTTAGTATATATTCATACAATCTGTTTCCCTATAATATTATCCGCATCTTCTTCTTCCATGCCTTAATCTGTCTTGTGTATCGTCACTCTCTACATTTAATATGTTGGAAGCCATCTTAAACAATCGACAGTCAAGTAACTGCTATAGCCACTCTCGTTCAAGTAGGTATCATTGTCGTAATTTTAAAATCAAGATTAGAACAAGGTTGTATATAATGTTTTCTTACTTTTGATATTGTTTTGAAGCTCGGGGTTCTATACCAAAAAAAAAAACAATTTCAATATACAAAAATCCTTTGTTGAAAAACCAAGCCATTGTTTTGACTTCTATTTTCAAATAGTTTCGATGTCAATCCATAATCTGTTCCATCTTAAGTGTGTAGAAAACGGTGTTATAAGAAGTACCTACTCTCAAAATTTTACATTTTTAATTGACATTCGCTGATGGTACTCCCTACTCGCAAAATCGTTTGGGGAACTGGTTTACCTCTGGAATTTTTGACCAAAAGTGAGCTCAGTTCATATTTCTACCATAATTAAACAATAAACAAATAATAAATAATATAATGTATCTCTTCTTTGTTCAATTTGGTTTTTGTTTTACTGTAGGCGGCCACACAACGTCAGTAACCCGACTCACTGGGACTTGAGATGGAGTGAGGTTGTGCAATTTAAACATTATTCAGAATTGATGAATTCTGACTAATCTCGTAGATAACTCTAATTTTGGAGTTCAACTATCATCAAATTGGCAAAGATAATTACCGTAGCAATATTGGTATATTGGCACACTTACCTTATTGCGGTGATTTTTATCTACATTTATGTCAGAATATGCCGGTCACATAGTTAACTATAGACCTATCGTAATTGGAGGTCCAATCACGGCCTGAACATATTTTAACGTAATGGCCAGGATTATTGTATCATCTTTATATACCTATGTATGTACATTATTAATGTACACCTGTTTTATTATAATTATCTACTTACATTTTACAGTTGCGTCTGTACTACTAAGTTTGATTGTTAAAAAAAAAATTCCTATCAATATAGTCACATCATTTACCTATGCATTTTCGATCAAACACCATTATTGACATATATAATGATTATCGAATTACCGGTGGTAACGCCTGACGGTAAACCTAGATAGACCAATTTTTCTGACCACCAATTTTAGTCAAACAAAACATATATTAAATTTTATATAAAGTTATAAAGGTAAAAAAGGATAGGCAGCAAATTATCTATAATATTTCATGATTTTTTGGCCAAAAAATTGTATTATCTTATCAAATTGTATTGTAAAGGTAAATAGAAAAACAACACCTAAAAAGTTTTTCGTTTAAATAAAAATAAATTTAATGATGTCCAATTAATTGATTGAATCACGAATGAAAATAGGAATATTCTAAGGTTTTTACTATTTTATATACAAATGTATATAATATATCATATATATTAAGGGAAATAAATAGGAAGTCAAGAAAATACGAGTCTATGTAAAAAAAAAAAAAGAAAAAGTAAGGAATAAAAACATAAGGGACTACGAAAATCTATAAATTGAATTAAAACATCTTTTTTAAGATCAGCATGGGAAATAAAGTTTGATTAAATTTTTCTAAAAGGATGTCACTTTTCTAGACGGCTATGGTTTATGAAATAATTTAGGTAAATATTTTTTTTTTAATATTTTCTAATAAGAAACATATTTTTATTATTCAAATAAAAAAAAAAGAAGAAAGTTTATCGTAGACTTCTAACTGCTACGTAATTTAATTTTTGCTTGACATAATAATGCTGAAAAAATTATTTAAAATCACAGGAATGTACACCTTCAATGGAAAATCGAGTTCACAATATAATGTCAATAAGGTTGCGAATATCATGATTGTTGAACTATATGTGGAAAATATCGCAACAATAAACTACTATAGTATATGAAGAATAGGCTTCTGATTAACTTAAAAATTCGATATTTTCAATTTAGATTGATAAATATATTTCAAAATTAACGGCTATGACAATGTGAGATCTAAAATTATTAATCATGCAGTAAATATGAACCTTGCGGCTATCTATTCTCTGGTTAATATATTATTCATTAAATTCAACTACTAGATCTATGTAACAATAGTTGCCTATTGTACACATGTAAATTTTGATTATCATCTCGAAGGCGTATCATGAGGCTAAAACAAATGTACTAATTTTGTCAGATGTATAGTTTTAATAAGACGTAGTAATATGACAGATATATTATTTACACAACAGTGATTAAATTGCGATCGTGAAACATGAACTGCGGTTACACTGTGGCTCTGCGAAACATGCATTGTACGTTAGTGGAATATAAAAATAATATTAGTAAATAGGAAAATTTTATAACAGTTTTTTTTTCCAAAAAAATTCAAAACTTTTCAACATTTTTATTAAATGAGTATGCAACGCCGTTTTAATGGTATTTGTATTTCTACTTTCACCACAATTGCTTTTTTAGTATATTATATAACTATTCTAGGGAGTTCAATTTTCATCTCCATTACTATTGACTACACTTATAGAGGATTTGGCTTTATTTGGTAGTTATCTATTGGAGAAGTGATTACTATATATATATATATATATATATGATTGACATTATTAGAGTATTTTTAGATCATCTACACAATCAAACACTGCAACAAAGTTGAAGAAAGAATATTACCCTTTTACTATGCCAAGTTATTGATCACATACTTGATCACTGCCGTTCTATTTGTTAGTTGCTTGTTAATCGAAGTACAATTCAAGTTTAAAATTTTTATGTATTTTTGGTCACGTTGGTGATTGCAACACTCCGATTCAGTTGTCAAATGCCTTTAAAATAAATTATGAAGGACATAGTAATACTTACGCTTTTGTTGTGATGACGAAATTCTGGAGATTAGTCGCTAGTATTTATTTGGTAAAAGAGTGTGATCCATCGCTAAGTCGGCCATACAATTGAGACCAAATCTCTTCCAAGATGATCCAATTGATTTTCTTAAGTCTTTAATTATATTCACTGATTGAATGCAATAATTCTTTAATAAACATCGATTCCAAATGCTTATTGGAATTGATGCGCACAAATCACTGGGACGTGTGCTAGAATTTTTCATGATACGGTTTTCGGTCTAGCCGATCAATTACAGTCATTAAAATTTATTGAATATGAAATACTATTGACGTAAAAACGTGCGTATATGTTAAGATCAACGAACAACCGCCATTCTACATGATCTCTGGTCACCACCTTTACTTCACCTCATCTCTATCCACTGATACTAGTCTCCTTAATGACGGTTCTTCGTTCTTTGAACAAACAGGTCTTCTATTACTGTGCGGATTCCAGTCAAGTGAATACCTTCCAATTTTTCGATTAATACGATCAAATGCCTGCTTGAAGACAAATAACAGATACAATGACATTATTGTCATTCAATCGACTGCTCAACAATAATCCTAAAAGTATTGAAGTGGCCTGTCCAAGATCTACTATGTCTGTGAAACTAGCATGTTTCTTTCGAATGCCCGGTTGCACCATTGAACTCATTCTGTTGTGTATAACTTTATTTATCGTGTTTGATATCACCTTATTTGGTGATACCTTGGCAACCTTCCCGCTATTTAGGCATTTTATATATATATATATATATATATATATAAATACCTATATAGATTAATTTAAAATTAATATCATATAAAATTGCAATTTTTGTAAATACAATCGTCTCTACATAATAGTTTTTTTTTGTGTCATATAAAGAGCTTACTTATATACGAGTACTATACTATATATAGTATATACAACTGTCTACTCATCGTAACGTGTTTTATATACTCATACTAAACAAAAAAAAGACCTAAACGGAAAATAGTAGTAATTTTCCAATTGAAATGGGCATGCTCAGTATTTCATTAATGAAATAAATTTTCCTCTCATTTGGAAAAGCCACACACATTCCTAGTGCCCCATCTAAACACATACAACATTTTTGGAGTGAATTTTCTCAAAACTGTTTTACCGACATCAACTATAGATAAATCCAAAAAGTCTTTGCTATTGTCAGTCGACAACGAATAACGTATCGAGCGGCCGGTAAATTCTTTAGATTCTTTCAGCCAATTGAAATTTTATTTGTACCACTAACGAAATTATCGAAAAGAAATTTTCTTTTTAATAAACAGTTAGAAAATTTCAATTACATTGGTCAATGGATCTTCTTCTTTAGTGGGTATTACATTTTATTAATTATTGTATTGCAAAAAATAAAATAGAAAATTATTGTTCACTAATCATTTTCTATAATTAAATATTTATAAAGTAAATATTTATTAGGCAAACAAAAAATAAATAAATCTTAAGTTAAATAAATACAATATACAAGTAATTACAGTTAGAATATTTAACAGTTAATGGATTTTTTTCCAAAATTTAAGGGTTATTTCATGAACAAATGTTTGTTTCCGATATTAACTTATAAGGGATAAAAAAAATAATAAAAAAACAGTGATAATAACATATCCTTGATGTGTATAATAAAGTGATTTATTGGGTGTGAAAAGCTCTCATATCTGATTAATATTGGATGGTTGTTGCTATAAGTTATATTTGTTATAATATATCGTACGAGCTCTAGTTTCTAGTTCCAGTGTATATTTAGTGTCTATTTCTTCACACAAATATCCATTCCTGTTGTTTTCTTGTACTGAAATATAAATATATTTGCGAATATATTTATTTGTAGATAAAAGAAAATTTATTACCCAATATGTATCCCATTACAGATTTTTTTTATTAAATTGTTTTTGGCGTCATAAGATACATAAACATTGTGGATAATTTGGTCTGGATACATAGATGTTTATTGAATTTTATTCATTAATAAACTAATAACATATTTAGTGAAAAAATATTAATATTAAATAGAAAAGGTGATTGTAATAAAAATTAATTCAAATATTTATTATTAATTATGGTGATTTAATAGATAAATAAATAAATTATTTGAGAATAAACATCATATGTTATATAATATAATTATTAAAAAATTATTTAAAAATAAACATCATATTATATAATATAATAATTAAAATTATGTGCATATCTGTGCTTTATTTCTTGAAAATCAATCATCAATTCCATCGTTAAACAACAAATAATTGAAATAATCGCTTAACTAATTGATGGCAATACGACCCAGTTAAATTTAGAAAAATACGAATTTTATAGAGGTAATTGAATATTTTCATTAATTAGAAATTCCATTTGTAATTCACAAGTGTTTTATTTTATTTTCGGTAAATTCTAATTTATATCAATTTATTCAATTATAGTGAAAAATGTTTCAATTTTCTGTGTTAAGCTATGATTGACGGTGGACATCTTCTATCCGTTAAGAGAGAGAGAGGTGTTAAATGGCAAAATATCCTTTTTAAAATCTAGATATGTTGATCACCTTGTATTTAACTCCTCTTTTGGTACTACCGGAATTACGATCGTTAATTATAAAGCTCTGAATGTGCTGTGTGTGGACTCGATGCATAGGTGGTTGTTGCTTCTTTATACATTACACATATCAATTTATTAAAATCTTTGATCGATTAACTAAATGTTTCATAAAAGTTTTTATTTTTAAAATAAGGCAAAATCATTTAATTTTTTTTAAAAAATAGTCCAACAAAATATTTGTTATTAAAATATATACAGATTTATAAGTTCGAACTAATTATCAATAAATTTATATAGGAATCAGGAGCAGTATGTTTTAGTGATTGTAAAAACAGCTAACTAGCATTGATTTTTACAAGATTTGTGTCTGTCCTCAATAAGAAATGAATTTGAAATTATTGTTAAAAAAGTAATTCATTGATTTATCTAAACCAGTTTGCCTCCATGTCATTGTATAGTTGTTTAATAATTGCGTTCGATCTTTATCAACTAATTAATTACTAATACCAGAAATATTTAAATCACTAGAGAAATCAACATTCCATCTCATTTGAACTAAAAATATACATATTGATTTTCATGAATCTAACTAAAGTTTTTTAAATTACGATAAACTGTTCTGATAGGAAAATTCATTCCTAATCATGCAACAAGTAGCGTTACTCACTAAATATCTAGCACGTCACCTAGCATTCATATGTAGGTGATTAATTGTACGAATACGATATGTTGAAAATATTAAATATTTTGTGACATTTAAATTATTTGATTTTCTATAGAATATTCGATACCAACTCAATGAATTTCGATACATGATGTGTAGGTTAAGAGTGGCATAATATCGATGTAAAAAATGATGTTATTGTCATATGAAACAAGGTCACGTGTAAATATATTAAAAACTATACTCAAAACGCAAAATCTTTTGCAAAAAAAAAAAAATACTACCGCTTTTTGGGGCGTAACGGTTAATATGATGATAATGAACCCGTTGCAATTCAGTGAGTTAATCATCAGGATTAAATTTATGGTATACGATACAAATTCATCTTTTATAAATTCTTTAAAACAACAGGAACTGTGAATTTATCAAATGACACGTAATTACGTGATATAAACATGAAAAATATTATCAAAATATGGGTATCGCATTTGCCTTTCAATTGATCGAAGACCCATTGCGTAACATTATGAACCAGTTGAATAAGGCAATCTAAGAACACATAAATAGCAATGACAACAGCAAAATTATTTGAATTACGTGACCTTTTCCTGTTTCATAACATGAAAAAATGACTTGATGGAAAGAAATTTTACATTGAATGAAGCAAAAAATAAAAAAATCGAAATATCTTACAACCAATATGTCCCTTCCCATAAACATTGTATTTCAACCTTTTGGAGCTGTTATTGAAAAATTTAATAAAACGCATAGGGTATGTTTTATAATAAAATAACAATTATAAACCAAACTGACATTAATTAACGAAATGTATAAGGACTCAGTCTTGAATTCAAGATGAATATGTAGAAGTAGCTTTAAGCATTATAGCTCTCTCTCGAAAAAGGGTTAATCAGCACGAGGAAGTATAAGGCGTTTATGAGAATAATTGCATAAATAGTAATAACGATTGTGAGATTTAATGTTTAAGTCGAAAAACAAAATCATGTGTGGTATGTAATTGACATATGATATAATAGTGACACAATGTTAAGGTAAAATATTGGTTCAGTTGCACTTCTAATTTAATTTGAAAGTTTAATGAATTATGTCTAAGAAGCAACTGAATACTATGTATTAGTACAAGTAGTATAATAAACCTCTGCATTGTATTATTATGAATGTTGTGTGTAAAATTCAAACACTTGATGGAAGCCAAACCAAGAAATTGAAACTCATCAAACACGCTTTTACACTGACATAATAAGTCAGTCGATTATTTAGACTGAAATTTATATTGACAATAATGTATAAGAATTCTTAATACTTCATACAAAATCAGTTTGAGTGAGATTTTATATTTTCTCATAATCTTTAAAAAAAAATAAATTGTTCAATTCATTTTGGAAATTATTACATCAGTATTGGATCCCATTATCAGTGAAGTATGTATATCTGATGATATTCTGACCGTGTGATAAACGAAGTTAGTTGTTGTTGTAGTTCAATTGCCCAAAATGTCGATGTTTGCGAAAAAAAGGTTTAGTATCACCTTACTGAATACATTGTTAGGGAACAGGCAGGTTTCAGACCATTTGTCATACAATTCAAAATTCGTTATTCAATTCAAAATTTATTTTAATACATCTGATGAGACTAGCGATTTCTTAATGATCTATACTATTGTATATTAAAGTAATAATAATTCATTTTTGAAATTTTCTTCACAAAAGTTTGTTAGAAATTCAAATATAAAAGTCGAAAAAAGGTAAAAAAAAAAAAAATCAGAAAATAATAATGCGATTCAATAAAGTATCGTTATATCAAATGAATTATAAATCAAATTTCAAATTTTCTCGACCTATACAGTATTTTTCACAGAACCAAAAATATTATAATTTATTTAAATGGATATTCAACATTCTGGATATTTGCTTCAATATTTTATATAAACAAATTGAGATTTTTCTATCAGTACAAACACAACCCCTAGAGCCAAAGGGAATAGATAATTTAAATTTTAAACAACGACATTATTATTTAATATATTTATTGTACCTATATACGAGTAGTATACACGTACCCAATTTAATAAGGCAATTATTGCAAAAGGAAAAAACCAGGACTAAAAAATTAAGTAAACAAGATGTATAATAATACTTTGTATGCTCTTAAATTTTATGGTTGAATCGGTTTGGAAATTATGCGATTAGATTAAACATAGGGTTTCAAAGAAAAGTAATCATTAACCTTTGATCTCGACAACATAGCATACATATCAGCAAACATTTTAATACCGATATATTTCCATTTAACAAGAGTCTTAATGGTGACTTCTCTAGCAATTCAAACAGACCACAAGTAGTATCATAGAATGTTGTAATATAAGTCATCAAAGTTAAAAATTTTTACACTCACAACAATGGCATTCGTATAGCGTACATATTACATAATATTACAACAGATTTACTAAATAATTGATTCATAAATAAGACGATTCAGTTACTATTACATATGATATAGGATTTTTCAAGTGTTGTTCCCTAGTTTCTATCATATAATACAAGAATTACAACTCAGGTTGCTAGCATATATTTATATTCATATTATTTATTTATACAATTAAAAATGAGCTAAATTACGTAATTATTAGAAATTCTATATTTACATGTTTAATTTAAAAATAATTATTTATTATTTCCTCAAATATAAAATCTATAAAACGTAATCATTATAAATCACATGTTTCATGAGAACGCGGATGATAGATGTAAACATCGTAATTAATAAAATCTGGAAATTATAATTTTATGGGAAAAAATAAGAAAACTGAATGGTCACATTATTTTAGCGAATATATTAGAAAGTAGTATGTCAGAGCTATGAAAACATATGATAAAATACATAAATGTATAGGGCCTTTACTCGTAAAATTATTTAAACTGCGATTACCAACATAAAATGCATAATCTAATTGTATTTAAAGAGTTTACACAACTTATGCTCATAATAACATATGTTAATATCATATCAATTGATTTCTAAAATAACAATCAATGTATAACGTAGTGCGGATTAACACGATTGCTTCACACATACAACTCTCAGTTTAGAGTGATGTGAAAATTGGTGCTTAATTCTACACATATAAGTGAGTACTTATAGAACTATGAAGTTAAAATTTTTAGAACAACACACAACATTAAAACTAAAAGCACAAACTAACGGTGAAAATACAAAGCCACCACTCCAGAATAATGACTATATATACGTTCCATAAGGGATGTCTCTACGCTATTAGCATTTCTTGTGCAAATACTCCGTCTGCCACTCACATGGAAGTAAACTTTTCTGATAAACCTTTAGTGAAATGTCAATAACTACAAAAGTTGAATTTACAAAGAAGAAAAAAAATATGCAGAATATGTGTAAAGAACAGCTCTATAGGTTTCTGTCAAAATGTGTATCACAAATATTTTTTAGGGCAACTTATTATGTTTGCAAAACTGTCATATAAAAAATACTCGTAGCAATTTTTACACATATTCTGCATATTTAATGTACATATTATTCTTTTGCCAAAATTTATCTTTTGTAGTTATTGAACACTTTGCTGAATGTGTACCAAAAAATTTGGCTCACCTCAAAGTGGTAAACGGGGCATTTGCACATAGAAATGCTAATAGAGATTATGGTGAGTATATCTTCTATCGAACGTATATTGTCACTACTCTGGGCACGAGGAGTGGTAATTCTCAATTTTAGCCAAACTAACAACTAATTAACTATAAAGGGCATCTTATAATATTTTATAAAACGTACTCATATATATGCAAATTACATAATTTAGTCTCTTTTGCAAAATACATTAAACTCTATCCACTTTGCATATATATCTCATTGGTCATATTTGAAAAAATTTAACCAACCTGCATAAATTTAGAATCATTTATAAATGCTATTTATGCAGTCTAACTTTGAGTATATGCTTTTAATTTATATTTTGATGTTGCACCTTTAATTTAAATTTTAATGATACACTTTTAATTCTTTAATTGCGATGCAAATTTAATAGTTCTTTACGGCACAAAATATAAAAATAAAAAAGGAAGTAAATTTTGTATATCGATTTCCGTTGAAACAAACATTTCGTGTCAATTTAATCAATTATGTATAAAATAGAAAGATATAAAAATCAAGTTAATCTTCACATTGCCAACCGCACCGTCAGATGAATCATCATGTATTTTTTTAAATTTTGTATCCTATTGTATTATATATTACAGTCCTTCCTGTTGTGTTGGCTATTCTCATCTAATCTAATTTCACAATTAATTGTTTATTCTGAATGTTTGATAATATAAAAATGGCAATCCACGTAGTTAATAATAAGAATAACCCCGAAATGGTGTATTATGCTGCAACTGTTCACAAACGTTTTTGATAGGAATGTATTTATCGAGTATTTTAATGTTGTTTCAAAGTCCAGTTCACCGAATATCGACTACTATAAAATTCGTGATTATCTGATATTATTTAAACTAAGTCGAAAAAGAAAAAGAAATCAAATTGCCTATAAATACTGAGACCAGTGATATTGCAATGCGAACTTGAGTATGGAAATCCAGGCTAACATAAGGTTGGTTGATATTTATAGATGAGTTTATATTTTTAGATCATTCATCACATGAATTATAATAATACGAATATCCAAGTGTTTATAAATTAAACATTTTTAACAAAAATGTTTCTTTCACACTAATTTCATAAAAATGAAATATTTTTCAGAAGTTTCTATTGTTTTAATAGCAAATGTGTTAAGTAAGTTAGTAAGTGTTACATAATCTGACAAACAATAGCATAACCCCTTGACGATTTTAATAGCAACATATGGACAACTTTAAGAAAATGCAAATGGGTCAATGTAGTTTAGGGTTAGTATAGAGAAATTATTATACGAGTAGGTATGAATAGTACGAGTAATTTTTTTTTTTTTTGTTAATTGTATTCATCCTTAAAGACAAGTAGAACTAGCTCATTAGTAAATAAATATCTTACAATAAATTAGATGTTCACATTCGTTATCTTGTGCAAAATAGAATTTTTTAAAAAATGTGCAACTTGGGTAAGTAGGAGTATATTCTACATTTAATCTTTAGGTATGAAATTAAATTACATCAAGCAAAAGTCTTGAATATTTAGGACTATGTATTAAAAAAAGACATAAATTGAGTTTATATATACAGTATAATACATCATTTTCATCAAATCAGCCGTCTTTCGCAAGACTGTCAATGCTTTTGATCATACTTTTTGAACTTTATAAAACTTAAGTTATTTTTTTTTATAGTAACAACTGTAAACTTGAATCGGATACGTTTAACTATGTGATCAATATTGTAGCACTTTTTAGTGGCTTTGCTTATATTGAAGCCTTCACCTTTACAACCATTTCTGGTGATACCAGTATTATAAGTACAATATGTTACATCTTTAATAGTTTGATAGACAAACATTTTATTCATATGTCAATGCTAAAGCTCACAAATCATATCTGGTTGGTGATTTTCCAACCAAATACGATGGAATCAAAGTATTTTATTTGAATTTGATTTTGTAGCATTTGAGTTAGATTGATAGGCGTTCGAATGATAATATGAGCATCTCATCACTAAATTTGTCCCAGAAGTCGATTCAAATTTGATGACTGTTACTTTTCACTTTATTTCGGATAAGCCTGTTCTGCTACAGATTCAGGACTTTAGTACTTCAAATATAACTGTCCTTTTTCAGTCGCTAAGAATCATATACGAAATGTATATAGTAAAAATAGTATAATCGCAATTTTGGTGATATGATATCTTGAAGTAAACGTAAGTTGTGTAATTCAGTTGGTTTTTCGGGTCGCATCCAAGTTTATTTAAATACGCTTTTTAGATGCTAAGTGGTTTTACCTATGGAATGATATGTAATAATAGCAAATTTACATTTAAAGACGAACTAATATATAATGTA